>OZ007529.1:3775029-3804796 GCA_963931895.1 Eupithecia pulchellata | reverse complement strand
GATGGGATTTGTTAAGATAGGTGACAGAAGTTGAACTAGAAAATAAAATAAAAATTAAGATGGACGTATCAATTGTTATGAATGAATCTGGAAACATGAAACGGTTTTATCAAATTATTGTTTGTGTGTGTAGAAACTAGAGTAGCGTCTTAACTTTACAGAGACAGCGATGTTATTATAATGCCAACACTGAATTTCGAAAGTAGAAAAACTGGATTCTATTAGGTACTTTTAATTTAGTAAATGTTATTTTATTTTTCTAGTAGGTGTAAAAACAAAAATTATAAATCAAAGAAATTTAGTTTAACTACAATCTTATTCTATAGACATGATAACTACGTTATAAAATTTATCTAAAGATGAAATTGAAATTGAATTATGTTAGAAATGACTTCATATTACGCACATGCAACCTGTTATTTAAAATAAATATAATTCTTCTCTTCGGCAAACTACAATATACTTCCGCGACCCCAAAGCATAAATCTAATTTAATAATCAAAACATCCTAACACAAAATCATACCTCACGTAGGTAAACAGCGAACCATACTTTATTTATTGGCCATAAATAACCAATAAACATTGGCTCCGCTATAGATCAGCGACATTGTAGAATCAAGTCACGATTTTCATAAACAAAGACCGGGAACAAGTTAGCAGTGGATCGAGTACGGTTTGTGTTGGCCCCTGTCCATTGCCGAAGAAATATAACTCAAGACACTTATAGTGCAATAACGACGCTACGAGATGGATTTAGAGCGGGACCACAAGATATGGTTTTCTCGTAAGTGAGAAGTACAGAGCGATAGACCGTAATGTATTTCGTAGCGCCTTTTTTTTTCCTCATTGCAAGTTAATTAAACAGCCAATCGAAAAATTTCAGATTAAATTAATGAAATACTTGAAAAGACAAAAACCAAACAAAAAAGTTCCTGAGAAAAGTAGCAGAATGTGTGCAATACATGTGTTTTAAAAAAATATTATCTAAAACCTTTTCACCGATCGTGTTTTTAAAACATGTAATCCAAGATAAAAATTCGAAGTTTCCCAGATTATGAGATAAATAGCGATTTCGGACTACAAAATTGCATGTTTTTCCTAATAATTTTGTGCGTAGACCTAACTAAAAGCAAGGTGTGAGTGTGTGTTATCTGCAGCTGAGCCTAGATTAGTTCCCATGTGTATAAGATTTAAGATTAACAACATTTTAAAGATTTATTATGAAACAATATTTAGGCTAGTTAGTGACTAGTTGTTGTAGTAGACTAGAGTGATAAGTAAGATTGTTTATTTGGCTTTTTAGTAAACTGAGGCCGCTCCAACTTATCCCACTGGGATGAGAGACAACTCCCTCAAGGTCCGATGACATAAAAAGTGTCATAGATTCTCTGCAGGGTACCGGAATGAATGAGTATCTCCTGAACAAACTGATCAGAATAATGATGATTTTCGGAGCAGCAAGAGTATTAAAACTAACTCCGACACAAATAATTTGCTAGCCGTAGAAAGACCAGGACTGGAATTTTAGAGCAGCAGGTTAATTTTGGTACAGCATCAGAAACTGTTAACCTTTACAATTCCATAATTTCGTTTCTGTTTATGTAGCTACTAGCTACTCCTAATTAAAAGAATAATTCAATCTAAACGATACAGTGACGTGCTCGGAATAAACTTCAGCATTTTCTTACACCTCAGCCGGTCACTGACCTTAAACAGTGCATGTACTTCGGCACGATTAAAAACGTTCCTAACCTTCATCAATACTGGGAACATTTAGTATAAAGCAGGTGATTAATTGAAAACCGTAAAAAACCCGACTCTGTTCGCTTTTTCACTTTATTTTGGTAAATGAGAGGGTGAAGGCCCGGAAAAGGTAACTAAGAATGATATAGGAAACCAGGAGATTTTTTGATACGAAACTCATAATTTGACGACCTCTGTGGTGCGGTGGGCAAAGGTCCGCCTGCGACGCAGGAGGGACAAATATTTGTACGATCTGCAGATATTTGTTCAGGGACTTCTGGTCATTATTCTCATTTAGTACCCATAACACAAGCTCTGCTCAGCTTGGGGCTAGATGATGCTGTGTGGGTTGTCTGGATTATTTATTTTATTTATTTATTTAATTTATCGCCGCGGTTTTAGCCGTTTTAACGTTTTGATGCGATAAGGTCCATCAACCGTATCGATATATGCTCAAAAACACAACCCCGCGGCTAAAAAACGCCGATAGGAAAGTGGAGTTTTATCAGTCTGTGGCAGCGTATCTAGCTCCCAAACGAATAGGCTGATTTTAAGTTTGATTTAAAGCAAAATTGTTTAAAGGGGGCTTTATCAAGTGTTCTTATCTACGAGTACATTTGTTTGATGAAAATTGGTGCATCCTTAAATATTTGTCGAGCGTTTTAAAATTTTTGTAAAGTGTGGTTTTATTTAAATAGATAAGTGAGGTTTTATTCAAACAGAAAAACATTAAAACATTCGGGCATTGCTATCACACTTCCTGGCTTGAGGCGCAAAACACGTGAGTTATGAACCTGATAACAATTTTCATGTTCACGGGGCGGCGCTGAAACCTCATGCATTAAAATATCACTTAGAGGGTGAATTAAATAACTAAGCTACACTCACAGCTGTTTACCTAGTTTGAAAAATAGGGATTCAGATTACTGAATAGGATATTAATCCCAAAAAAAATTGATTTTGGCGGGACTCGAACCGCGGCCCCCTAGATTACCCCAAGGATGAGGGCTTTCGCACTATAATATAAAAAATCTTAGAATAGGGATTCAGATTAAAAACACTCTACAAAGATATTTCATACAAAAATACAAATACTTTATTTATAACACCAAGTTACAAAGTCATAGAACATGTTCTTGATTTTCTCCGTAGACTAATCATAGATTCGTTTACCTTTACACGTATTAGTAACAAGCGGTCCGCCCCGGCTTCGCACGAGTATTTATCAAAAACTAAAAAATTTAAATTTTTCAAGCACACTCATACACGTCTGCTTGAACTATTGAAGTTTTCATACGGATCTTTTTTGAAAATATTTCTATATTTTTATAGCGTATGTTCATCTGGGATAATGTAAGATTTTATAAAATCATCAAAATCAGTATTTTCGGAGCCTTTTAATTCATACAAAGAAACAATCAAAACTTTTCTCTTTATAATATTAGTATAGAAGACAAAAAAATTAAGTTCCTAAAAACCCCAAAGTATCAGATTCGCTAAGCAATCTTTTGTCAGGAAAGATCAGGCCACGCCACGCCGTAGTTCGTGCCCGCTTGTTACTCCTTATTTATACATGCTAATTTGAGCTTCTTTGCGCAAATGATTATAACTAGATTTATGAAAGCCGAGGAGGCGAGTGACGCGGGCGCGCCCGCCGCACGCCACTCGGTCATGCGACTGTCGGGGTTAAAGGTTCATATTATTCCACCTATAGGTATAACTTGACTCGACTTCTTTTTTCTTTTTTTTTTATTGGCAAAAAGGTTTTATAACATTATACAATTATCTAATTAAATTAAAGCATATTTACAATTGAAATATTTGAGCTAACTGCAGACTGTTGCAAACAAACTGCAGGTAGCTCAACTGATCAAAATCAATACCACTTGGAAGTGTACCCAAGATGCTGGCTGCATTGCCTCGCTGTATGGCAATGCTGATGCGCTGTGCCATATTGACCAGCTCTCGGGTCACACGACTTGACTTCTTTGATATGGCAATGTGTCTGATTTGCCACTTTTCTTACCTATACCTATAACTAGCTGACCCTACAAACTTGGTTTGGTTCTTAATTCACTATTTTCAATCCCAATGCGTTTCACAGATATGACAAGACAGCGGCGTGGAATCGACCAAAATTGTATTTAGAATACATTGTGACGTCACACGGTTTGGGCAAGGAATTTCCTATTTCATAGAGAATAAAGGTCCTGTCAAGTGTGGGGACCGCAGTACGATGATAGTAGAACTGAAGCTTTGTACGACACCTTCGGGAAGCGATATAAACTTTAAGCCCATACAACATTAATGTAAACTATGTCCCACTTACATTTCCTAGCTTTTTTTATATTTATGTTAAAAGAAAAAATTATTTTATTCTAGAATAAAGTCTAACACAACTCTTATAAATAAAGTGGTGCGTGTAGAAAGTTCTCTGAATAAAAGCCGACTAAGGTACAAACTACTTTACCTATAAAGTTATATCCATTGTGGTTTTTACGTCTTCATTTACTTTTAGCTCGTTACGGTTATAAATTTATTATTACACGCGATTTAGAATTGAATCTAGCATTTTAGCTTTTTATTTTATGTACTAAGTTAGCACTACACGGAATAACAAGCAATTACTTAACAGGCAACGATTTGATTTTAATTTTCTTTTTAAAACAATTTTATTTTGTTAAAGAAAAGTCCTTGAGAACTATGCGAGATGTGCCTCAGAGGTCTTATTTGTTTAATAATATAAAATTTAATGAGACAGGTAATAAATAAAGGATATCAATGAATTAAACTTCCTAAAATAGCAAATACGGTTCCTATAGATAATACATACATAATGAAAATGAGCTACAACATAATATGTGTCATGTAATGTAATATCAATAGAAAGAATTGGCTAAAATTACTCCATTTAATCCTCCTACTGTAAATAAAAATACGAACCCTAGTCTTCATATAATTGAAGGGGTGTATAAAATTTGTGTTTTTTTTTCTAAATATATATATAAGCGTCTTCAGTAATATCATTCAACGCCATCGTAAAAGCACTCACCTATCTTAGGCATTTTTAGACGTCTCGTTATCAACCTCAACGAAACACTCTACAATCTTTCGCCGCGTTAAGGGTCATCAAGACTTCCCCTTGAAAAAAACTTGATCCTGTTATAATATAACTTGACAAAAATTCTAAGAACGGGGGAAATATGCATTAATTTAGGGCTCTGAGGCCAGCTATGTGGGTCACAGGGGTTAAATACACGACCATACACGCGAAACACGCGGCGTGATACGTTTTTAAATGCCATGACACCTGATGTCGCTCAGAGTTCCAAACCTCATTGCAGCTTAGCATCAAAATGAGATTCAAATATAGGTTTGAACTGGTAGCACAACCCGATAAATTACACTGACTTATTTGTAAGTTTAAAGCGAGTAGCCCGCGTGCCCTCTACTTGTTTATGCCATCACTATAGATAGAGGTACAATGTCTTTACATTACTCTGAAATGAGCTTTCAAATACTCTCTGAAGTTTATTTTAAGTTTATATTACTGCACTCCAAAATACTATTGATTATTTGACATTATCTGGCCCCAAAGTAAGCATAACTTGTGTCATTTAAATAAATTATATTCAACCGCACTATTTATTTTGTATATAAAATGACAATTGAATAGGCTCCACAACATAATATCACGTTCCATATCTGGTAAAATCTACAAAATGTGTCACGTTCTGAACAAACAAGTTTCCGTTGGGCGAGCGCAATGGAAATGGTAACTACATTTCCATTTTCGCTGTATTTTGACGGCCTCTGTGGCACGGTAAGGAAGGTCCGCTTGCGACGCAGGAGGTGAGTTTGATTCTCGCCTCGGGACAAATGTAATGTACAATCTGCAGATATTTCAGGTTTGTTATCTATATCAGTTTATTTGACGACCTCTGTGGCGAGGTTTTCTATGTAAGTAAAGGGTGTCCAGCGGGAGTTTTTCAACTTTAAATTGCAATCATCGAAATATTAGCGGGGTATTGTAAACAAGCGGGGTATCATTAGAAGCGCAGGATTTGTGGATTTGTTAGTCGCCATAAGTCACTGGTCAGGGGCACACCGCACGTTTGCGATCGAGCAATATTTGAAGTGCGGTAAATCATGGGTAAATGCGCGTCGCGTTTGTTGTTCTCATTAAAATTTTCGACGAATTTGTGATGGGAAGTTCACGCAACTTATCTGGTCGTGGGTACAAAGATTCAGGCAAGAAGGGACAATGGTCAGCAGAACTGCACCTGGACCATCAACGTCAGCAACAACTCCAGATAATGTGTCTCAAGTTCATTTGAAATTATTCGAAATCCACGTAAATCGATTAGGCAGACAGCTGCCTCCACAGAAATAAAAAATTTAACAGTACATGTTATTTTGAAAGAGAAATTAAAGCTCTATCCATACGAAATGCAAATTGTACAGGGTTTCAACCAAAATGACTATCCTTTACAAGATTCCTTTGCAAGAACAATGCTGGAACATTTTCGGACAACACTTACGCTTCGCAACATTTTTTTTGTGGCGAAGCACATTTCCTCATAGATGGATATGTTAATAAACAAAATATGCAATACTGGTGCCCCGGCAATCCTTGAAAACGCCATCGAAAAAGTTTACTTTGTTTAAAAACGACATTTTGGTGTGCCATTTTAGCCAGCGGAGTAATTGGCCCTAATTTTTTTACCAAGGAGAGACAGTCACTGCTCTGGTGTATTGCCGATGATAGACGAGTTTCTGTTACCGCAATTTCAGCTGTATTCAGTTGACAACAACAGAACACAATTTCAACAGGACGGCGCCAATCCGCATACAGCTAGGGTGTCGATGGAAAGGTTTAGAACATTTTTTCCGAATAAACTGATCAGCAAGTAAAGAGACATTCCATGGCCAGTCCTCACACCTTGCGATTTATTTTTATAGAGGAACTTCAAATCAAAGGTTTACAATAACAATCCTCGGACAATTGAGGCCCTGTAAAAAAATATTCGCCATGAAGTTCAAAGCATTACTCTAGGGATTTTTCGTCGCGTTATCACCAATTTGAGGGTCCGACTGCAAGCGTGTATTGAGTAAAACAACCATTATTTGCATAATATCGTTATTAAAAATTAAAATCCGCATTGTTATGCTACATGTTTTTTCATTAAAAATAGCTAAAAACCATGTAGTATTTTTTATATTGAATTTTTAAGATGAAAATTGTCCGCTGGATAATAAAAAAGATCTAATCGTATAATATTGTATTATGTATGTATATCAGTCATCTAGTACCCATAACACAAGCTCTGCTTAGCTTGGGGCTAGATGATGCTGTGTGGATTGTCCGGCATTATTTATTATTATTTATTCGTTTAAGGATCAATCTAACAGTGAATCGATATAACTATTAATCATTGGTGGGGACCACATTTCGAGTAGAATATGAGTAAACCTGTATCGAAAGAAGCTGATGAGGCAAACGAATTTCACATTTGACGTGAGTATAATAGCACTATCGTGGTAGTATGCTATAAACTATTTTATATTACACGGAATGCCGGTATTTATAAAATATTCTCGGTATTTCCTATGCTAAGTATACAATTCATATTTAAATTATTGAGTACTGAACATTGTGAAATAGCTTTCAGCCTATTTCATGCAAATTGGCTTAGCATTTAGGTTTTAAAGTGGTATTTTTCAAGTTAATATGGTGCAATACTTTTCAAGCCCGAACATTATTTTTCCTGCTGTTATTTGAAAACTCATTTTACTAAATAAAGATGATTATTATCATTTGATTTTACGTTTACTTTTCATAGGTAATTTACGCTAATTAATCTACAATTTTAATGTCTTCGTAGACCATCTACGAAATTCGTAACCCTCAATTATTATAAGCAAAATACGCAATTTAACGAATTTTAATTAGCTTCGCTGTGGATATACGACCACAATTTGTAAAAGTAACAGCGGCCATCAAAAACAGGAAATAGAGGTTCACCGGGGCTCGCCGACCCGGAAACTGACTTACCTTTGATTTATCAGAAAAAGTTACGAGTGCTACTGCAGTTTTCTGTTTTGAAATGATTTCTGAATGCCTTTGAATGCTTGTTTAGTAATGAGGGCATTTATTATGAGTGAAACATTTCTATGAGCATTCTCAGGCTACGTACATATGTTAAGCTATTGATGAAGGCTGATTGAAGGTTGAGTTTTATAATAGATTTGAAAATCTAGGTTTTTTTATCAACACGTTTGATGCTACTGTGATCTTAGCTGGGTCCATATTTGGATCCTTAAAGATTTTTTTTCAACATAGCAAACAAAAAAATGAATCCCTGATACCTATTTAGGAACTTTTACTATAATTAGTTTGCATTTATTAAGTAAATCGTTATGTTATTCAATTAATATATGAAAATTTAATTTTGTTTTACAAGTCCTCTGATTCCTTGTTAGCAAGGTCTATTTACATCTTGAGAATGAATGATGCGATACACAATAGCTTCTATATCGAAAAACTTCAAAACAGTTCCATAATTGACGGTAAATCGACAAACATACCGAGCATAAAAGGCGCTCCTTTTCTCGAAACTAGTAAATAAAAAAAATGAGCTGTCTACATCTTACATAAGACTATTATAGACCGTAAGTGAACTAGGCTAGAGTCTAGAGTTGTATCAATACTACAATATGTTCCTTTATTTTATATTTTCTTCAGTATTAAAAAATCAATATTTGATTAACGACTGCTCGGCTAGTGCTATTGAAATAGCAGTTCCGCCTAGAAGCGCACAATTCAGTACAATTCAGCATTGAAAGGTTAGGCTTTAGCACCGCTGGCATTTCCCGGTCCGCTGGCCTTGTGTGCCGACTCAGCACAGCACAAACGTTCAATTACATAGTATTTTATACGTACAGACAGCAACAAAAACTGCTCTAAGTTCTCTTATTTTCTAAAATTACATAACTCAAACCAATAACTAGATTTTGCACTTCCACTAAGTTAATAATTAGTGAAACTTTTGAAACTGGCGATTTGATAACATAATATATAACCGCTGAAAGAATCATTGCTGAACGGGTGAAAGAGCAAATAACAGTGGTCAAAAAGAGGTAAATGAACAAGTTGGTAATAGCACGGAACACCTGCTAGATTCAGGAAGCAACCACTGGATTGAACTACGTGATCGAAAACTGAGAGGCAATTGAGATCAAAAAACACCCAGTCTTTAATCGTGAAGATGGTTTTGCCTATCTTCCTCGTGGAATCCTATAATTAATACGTCCGCGCGTCGTGTACCGATTTAACTATATTCGGACACGGTCAGTGTGATCGTGGCATTCCTGATTCTGAAGACGAATTGAAGGTAGTCGTAGATATCTCTCGTCAATTCTTAGCAGTTACTAAAAGAACATCCAGACGCCCCGTGATCGGTCACGATCTTGGGATCGATGCAATGCTATGTAAGCGTAATGGAAAATAAATATAACTGTGATTAGTAAAATAATCGTTAGACAAAAATCTAAGCTGGTGAAAAGCGATGCGACTGACCATGTATCACGAAGGCCAGTGTTCAGCTTTATATTGAATAAGTAATATATTTGGCAAGTTTTGTTTGATAGTTAAGTAATAATATTATAACGATTATTTTACTAATCACAGTTATATTTATTTTCCATTACGCTTACATAGCATTGCATCGATCCCAAGATCGTGACCAATCACGGGGCGTGATATATTGCTTAAATGCGGCCATAACATATTATGTTATGGCCGCATTTGAGCAATATATTCAAGTAATTTGTGTTCAGTGACCCTTTTTTGCTGACTCTACCTTACGTTCTAGGTTATGCAGAACACTGGAAAATGTGCATAATTTGGGAGAAAAATATTAAAATACTAGGCTTTTTGTCATGCATAGCGTAACTGTAAGGTTTTGAATCGGCGCTTGCTGACCCTTATATCCGGTAAAATGTGCATAATTTGGGAAACCTATAACAAAAATCAAATTTGAGTTTTGTTACACCAACTCAAGAACAATTGGGCCAATTTTAATGATATTTTATTTGTAGGACTTGTCTCTGTACCGAATAGTAAAATAACTATCAAAGTAAAAGGGTTTCAGGAAAAAATATTACATTCTACATAATATTTTACGGGCGTAGCCGCAGTTTTTTTTATGATCTTAAATTTTAATTTTAATTCTTGGCCACAAAACAAAAATAAGTAAAACGTATAGTTTAGACATAGGAATAATATAGATAAACTATATATTTATGTATTGATTTGGCAACCAACTAGAAATAACTCAAAGAATTTTTGTTGTAATCTTTACAATAAGTCTCAAGAGCTTGTGCTCTAATTCGGTTTAGTTCAATTTATCTCCGGTTTTACCTTTTTCCCCGTCATAATGAAAATCCAAAACAGTAAACCAGTGTCACCATTTCACATTAAATATATTAAACAACGACACGACTTTCCACTGAAATAAATGAATAAAACTAAAGTTTAAACCGACTTAAGCGATACAAATATTTATCAGGAATACCAAATATGTAGATCATTAAAATACCTTTTCGTTGGTAGTTCAGTCGCACAGCCATATTTTCTTTAGCTCATTTTATTTTCTGTAAAGCTAGCACTGAACGAACCTGTCTACTTCTTATGGATTACATTGACTTATATAATTTCTTTTCTTAATTTTATACAGCAAGGTAATGCCAGCATCTTTGGAATGCTTACAACTGGTATTGATATGGATCAGGATCTACTTGATTATTAGCAACAGTCTGCAGTGAGCTCAATTGTTTCCAATGTAAATACTTATTCTTATTTGGTTTATTATTTCTTATTCCACCCACCAATATCTCTTATCTTCTTTTTTCACTACGAACATAGATCAAATAGCGAAAGAAAGCTCGGGCTACGTTTACGGAGTGGGAACACAATGATCAGTCGCTCGTTTGCACTCAAATATGGGCAAATGTTCGCGATTTCGACAATGTTGTTCACGACAAAAAAGCTATTATGTACAACAAAAGGTAGATTGATACCAAAAACGTTTGCTGAACTAGAGGCGTTAACTTTCTTTCTTTAATTGGTACAGTTGATTTTAAATACAAAAACTAAACAAAATTTCGTAATACGATCTTCGTTCATTAAAATTCATGTCACCTTAAAATTTCAAAAGTTAATTGTCTTGAAATTAACTCAACCTCACTAACATCAACCATTCTAAATTCAGCTTCCTCAGATTACGTTAAGAAAACCCTTGCAAGTTTATTCAGCCTTACAAGTTATAAGACCTTATAAGATGTCATTAAAAAGCAATTTCCCTGGGACTCTGCGTTCATACACGTCGCGTAGTCGTAAAATGTAACGATTACCTTCCAGCCCTCATCATAAACGTGTACAGTACGAGGGTATCTTTGTAGGTTTATTTAATCGATATTCGCGTCTGATGTTTTTGAAATTAGCGTTTGAATTAAATAAACTTACATATTATATACTTTATAGAGTCCACAGGTGATCAAGATGCTGGCGTTTTATTTTGGTCAACAGATCAGCAATGACCATTCAACGTGGAAATCCTGTCAGCATTCTAGGCACTCTGCCTGCACATCTTCAGAAAGATTATTTAATAGGAAAGTTGTTAACTCACTTCTAAACTTAAAATTCCAAGAACTATGTACCTAGTAGTAATTTAAGTAATTTAAATCTAAACCTCAAAAATGTGTTCCAAGCATTGATGAAGGTGTACATAAACCCAAATTCATTGATTAAATTATTTTTTTATTGTATTTGTTTGAAATTGATTACACAAAAGCAGTCCTGTGACACAAACACTTGTCCGGTTAATTGTATAACTATTTAAAAGTATATTTTTCTAGATCAGTAATAGTTCACAATTGCTCCTATAAAAAAGTGATTATCATGTTCTGTTCAGGTAGGTAGTAAATAACATAAATTTGACTCAATTAATCTGTTGCTGAAAAGCTTATGACTAGAACAAAAAGGTAAAAGATTGGCGACCTTATCGCTTCTCCCAGACAACAAAAGCTTAAAAGAGAATATTATAGGAATAACTAAAATAAGTCTATACATATTGCATACCAAATAGAAACATAAACTCTCTCGGCTCTGCGCAAATCATCAAAACAAATCGTAAACGAGTTTCGAGTGTAATTTTTGTTTTAGGTATCAGAGAAGGCGGCGGATACCTGATGCGAGGTTCAATCAAAGCGATCCAACGTTGATTAACATGTTCACTTAAATTACAGTTGAAGTTTAAAGTGACATTTCCCCGGAGTCAGAATTACCAATTCCTAGTACAGATTCCCTCGGGGGACGACGATCGGTTGTCAGATCAAAGCTCCTGCACGCTGACCTCAAGTTGTACGGCGAATATTAACTGAGGAGTCAATCTATTCGGTTGGATGTTCATAGCTGCTCTTTGGGTTGCAGAGGATCGTTTTGATTTGTAGAAATAAAACCTCTGCTTACTTACCTACTTACTTTATTTTTAGATTTATGAATAATCTTTGATGAGCCATCTTTAATTCAGCCAAGATAATTTTATTTCTTTATTTTATTTTTATTGGTAAAACAATATCCACGGCCCGTATTTAATACCTACTCATAATATTGAATACAAAACTTTAGGCAAAAAAAAGGATTAAGATTTTATAAACTAAAACTTTAAATAACCGAGCAGTTTAAATAAAATCCTTGACATTAAAAGTGAGACTTTTTGTTTGTTGGTAAGATGTTTATACGTGAATATGCGTAGGTATTCGATTTTCCCGTCAATAATGTATGCAGAAGTTTCCTATTAGGTCTAATTTGTGTGTTTTTGTTTAATATTTTCAATGTAACCTGGTAAAGCTTGCCGTCAGAGTGACGCATTCCCTCGCTGGGTGATTAATGACGTGTGGAGAGGGGTTAATTAGGACGCAATTGACGCTATTATATCGCTGATTGTGCTTTCTGTTTGAATATTTCATCACAAGTGTGCTAATCTAATTGCTGTATAATCGTTTTTTCCTTTGAATAGTTTGGTATATATATATGTATTTTACTATAATTTAAACGTTCATAAATATTGTGAGCGGGTTAACTTCGAATCTAGTTTGTGTTGAAAGAATACTAACGAACTTTAACCCCGAGTGCCAACAACGTGTCTATCTGAGCATGCCATTGTTGAGTATATCTTGTCATTGCCCTGAAATCTGAGCCAGCTGTTCATTATCTGGTAGGGTTAATTGGTAAATTGCTGTTGCTTTGGATTTTGAAGGTGATAGTTATATCCTTAACAACTGGGGGATTCTATAAATTATTGTATAATAGTCACCCAATTGAAGTCCCAATCAATGAGAGGCCTTTGGCCCTACAGTTGGGCGGAAAAGGCTTAAAATAATGCTAATTATGTCATAGATAAATAATAAATAAATAATGCAGGATAACCCACACAGCATCATTTAGCCCGAAGCTAAGCATAGCTTGTGTTATGGGTACTAGATGACTGATATACTTATTGTAATATATGACATAGATAGATATTTTTACGACACATAGAAAACGACCAAAATACCTGGAACAAATCTGGAAATTTTATGAACGTAATATGCCCCTAGGCAGGAATCATACCCGCAACCTCATGCGCCACAGGCGGACCTTCTCCCACCGCGCCACTGAAGTCGTCAACTAAGTACTTTATCAACTTTAATTTAGAGGTAGGTACTATTAATTTAGGCAGGTAAGAATAAGAATAAGTTGCAAATAAAAAATGTTCTATGAAATCTATTCAATTCTATCAATAAAGTGACTATCCGAGCACATCATAGCCGAGTACGCGGTGTCATTTCCCTCAAAGCAGTGCCAGGTGCGGTGTTCATTATCTGGCGAGGGTTAATTGCTGTTTCATGCCTTTGAGCTCTGCTTTATGGCCGTACCGAGGGAAGGTGGGGCGAATTTGTGAATTATTTAATCGCAGTTATCGGTAAGGTTAAAATTAAGTTTAAAATGATTTTAGAACAATTATTATGGAAGAAAATCATAAAAATGCAAGGTATGTTATTAAAATAAATAACCTGGACCGATTTGAAAAATTCTTTCACCATCAGAATCCTGAATTTTCCTTAATGCACATAGGCTATAAAATATTTTCATAAAAGTTAGGGATTCTCATGAAAAATTCAAAAATTAAACCGTGCGCTATATATACATCCTCTTTATCTATTATGGCTCCGCTGTGTGCTTTTTCTTTACGGCCAGTGTCAGTTATGGAGTGTCAAGTCAATGTCAGAAACCCCAATGCTGCTAAAAAAAGTAATGGATCCGTCGGATCCGTATGAAAACTGTGAAACCCATCGTGTTAGTGTGTATAATTTTTGAAATTTTTGTTTAATACCCGTGCGAAGCCTGGGCGGACCGCTAGTTTTACCTATAAACTAGTTCTGAACTTTATCAATACAAATTTCCGTTAGGAGTTGTATTGACGAGATAGTATTTTTTTTTTTTTCATTATTGATTCCACATAAAATTACATTACGCAATATATTTTTACCAAAAAACCTTGTGAGGTCTGTCTTGGTACTGACATTAGTTTTCACTTTACACTTATACAAGAATCTAAGTGTTAATAATAAGATGACATAATTAGGCCTACAATACCTAATGCATCACATCAGCTTTCATGATCACTCCCTCTCGCTCTCACAAAGTTAGCGCTAGACTCATTATGCGTTGTGGGAGGGAGGGAGCAAACAAACAATTTACACATTCGCATTTAGAAAATACGAATAAAATACGAAAGTTCCAGTCTTTCAGATTCCTTTTTACAACTTATAAACTGATCCTATGCGAAGGCCTGGAATTTTGATTTAGGAAAACAATGACTCGAATTCAAAGTAGATTTGTACTATTGAGAACAAGGTTCAACTCTAGTTAGTATCTTGGTTAGAGACACCATCTGCACAACGTTTCACTTTACAATACAGCACGCAAACTGTTGTAGAACCGTAACTATTGCAAACTGATCTGGGGCATCGGCAAACGGCTTTGAATTCAATATCACTGGCTCACAAGTGATATTGAATTCTGTAGTTTCCAACACAAAATACATAATCGTACTACGTGTTCCACTGAGATAGGTAAAGTTAAGTCGTCATTTCAGATTGCTATGAACTTATGCATTTCTGAGTGCTACAGGATCAGTGCTACAGTTTTTGTCTTACGTTTACTAATTTGAAACGGGTTTGGTGACAGGACAGGAGAAATTGGCTTTTAGGGTTTTAAAAACAGTTCGGTATTGAATTCTGCTTGCTTTACAAGGAATAATTATATTTACCTACGTTGTGTATGGACTGACATAATGTCTGATTGATGGACTTAGTATACACAGATATAACTATGATATGACTTATTAGCTTTTGCCCGCGACTTCGTCGGTAGAGGTAACACGTAATAACATAATAAATAATAAAAAAAAATATGATTCGGTTATATCTCGTGTCCGTGTCCCTGTAGATTGTCCTTGTATCCCGCGGGAACAAGGGAAACACCGGGATAAAAAGTATCAGATTCAGATTCAATAACTTTATTTCTTTGACTTGTCTAAGTGCTTATTTTGTAAGCCTAAAGGCTTACAAAATAAGCACTTAGACAAGTCAAATTTCAAACAGATAATTAATAAAATAAGAAATAATTTGTTATTGATTTCTCTTCACTTCAATTTTTTGTACACTAGTGGAAGAAGTGAAAAAGAAGCCTAAGTCCTTTCTCCCAGTTTAGACAACGTCTGTGCTAAATTTATACATTATTTGACACTAAAAATACTACTATCCCACGAATCGTTTTCCTATGATAATGGTATCAGCAGAGTAGAACCCCATGATTGTGATGAATGTAATCAATAAATCCATGAAGCCAGCAGTGGTAGGTAAAAGATAAATTAGCTACAAACATAAAAAAAAAACAAAAACGTCTACACTTTCTGTTGCTCAAAAACAGTGTAGGTACCATTGCAGCGTAGCGGACGTAAAATTCGAGGTACTAGATTAAAATAATCTTTTCTTTTTAATTTCTATCTGACATCATCAGCCAGTAAAAGAAATGCGTCCACTTACATACAGACTCGACTTTTTGGTGTTCCATCAACAAAGACTATACATTTTAATCGAAGTTATTTTGAATATGGAAGTCGTAGCATCTTCTTGTTGATTTTTGAAGTACTTTAAAAAAAGATCATTCTACCTCCTTGGTAGAATGCGTAACTTGCGTTTCGCTGCACAAAGAAAGTAACAAGTAGAGTTTTAAACTCAGGCCAAAACCACCGTCTATGTCTTGACACCCTTCCTTGCTACGCTTGAAAGTTTAATAACTCTCTGTAGTGTATATAATAATGGGGTGGTTTAGACCTAATAAAACAATTTACCATTATTTTCATGCAAAAAGATATTTCAAACTTATTTTTAAAATTACAAATTCTTATGCAGACGTTTGAACAAAAATACCTGGTTCTACTTTATGAAATGTTAGAAACTTCAAATGAAAAGAAAATGAATCAGAGTTATTTTTACACTGTTGGCAAATATTTATTACAACGTAGGCGAATATTTTTAGCATTGTTAGCTTATATTACGGGTGAAATGACCTTTCACGGTTTCAAGTCAAAACGGCAATCATGATAGAAAAAACCCTGATTGCCTGCCCACTTGACAACTTTGTTGCAAAGTTGTGTTGAAATGTTAGGCTTGTACCTTCATATTTAACACACGTGGAAACAAGCTTAACTCCGTAAGGCGTTACCTGGACCCCATAAGCGCCGCCGATTATTTTATGTTATTTACATGGTGAACAAAGGAAATTAATAAATAAAATTGGGGAGTTTGCAATCTTATTATAAGCTTTTTTAATGCTTCTGTTAAAGTTTTATTTTGTGATCTTTTTATAAGTTTTTTTAATGCCTCTGTTATATGTAGTTTGATTTTGTATAGTTTAGGCAGAGATGCGCAATAGAGTTTGGTGGTCAAAAAGGGCAACATCATACCTCTTATTCAAGTATTTATTGTAGGTATTCGTTTATTATTAATATTTTTTTTACTCAAGTGCCGCCGTCTATATTGTTCCTTCGTGTCTCTTCCAGGCAACCTTGAGATGAACTCCAAGATTACCTGGAAGATCTTCATATTGATAAGGCCTTTCCTTTAAGCATTGTCTGTTTGTAATGTTGTCTTTCATTGTGTGGTATAATAAAGTATTTTCTATCTATCTATTTGTCTCTGCCTAAACTTTACAAAATGTAACAGGGCCTTTAAAAAAATCTTATAATAGATATCTCAAACCGCCCAATGAAATGTCCTTTGTTCAAAGTAACAATTAAATAAGATAGGTGGCGGCACTCATTTGCGTCGGGGCAACGCCTTAAATCACGATATGGTATGTTAAAGTTCCGAGTGTGAAATGTTTACAATTAGTTTTATGGAATGTAGGTCTACAAACTTTTCTTAAGGCATTTGAATTCCTTCACTTTTACTTAGTAAAACAGATATCTCAATGTGGATGCTTTGTTCACCTTCTATACCAATACTTTAAATAGGATAGATATGATTGTTTGTTTGTTTGGATAGAATATAAACTCTTGACCAATTTAAAAAAATCCTACATTATCACTGATTAACATAGGCTTTAGAATATTTTCAAAAAGGTAGGAATCCGTATGAAAACTTTAATATTGTAACGCAAAGTGTAGGTACCTATGTGTGGGTGTGAAAAAATTGTAACTTGATATTTCTGTTAAATACCATTGAAAAGCCGGGGCGGACCGCTATTAATAGAGGTATAATAAAAATTTATGCATGACATAAAAGATTTTTTTATATGAAAGTAGTTTTAGTGTACATTGTGTTGGTGATCAATAAATAAATAAACTTTTCTCATGTGGACTGTACAAGGGTATGCACTTTAGTTCTCTTGACATAACGAATCATACATTATTGATTTGTTCAATAACACATTGACAACCTGAACAACAACAACAACAACAACATCAGCCTATATCAGTCCACTGCTGGACATAGGCCTCCCCTAATGTGCGCCAAAGGTCATCTAGGGGTTATTGCCCATAATCCCCACGCTGGGCATGCGGGTTGGGGATCGCAGTTCAGTGGAGTTGTTCTGCAGAGGGCGCTGCTGCCCGCCCCCCGGTGTGTTTCCCTTAGTCGCCTCTTACGACATCCACGGGAAGAGTGGGAGTGGTGAAATTCTATGCCCGCACCACACGGCTCATTCGACAACCTGAACAGCTCAACATAATAATTTAAATATTAGATTATCCTCTTGAACAAATCTATGAGTGACATAGATAGAAAGAATGATAAATATCTATTTTGAGTGATAAATATATAAAAAATAAACAAACTTTGAATGAAATAAAATACTATTTCAATTGTATAGAAGCAGAAGAGAGAAAAATATAATAGAGACAAAAATTTCAAAAATGGTCTCTTAAGGGTTATCAGGGTCGACGATACTCAAAACTCAAAGTTCTTTACTCTCTTTAGAAGTTATAGTAGTGTGTATTTGCCAGACATTTCAAATTACATAAGTAAAACTCATCGAGGTAAAACTTATCTAAATACCTACTTACGTATTTTAAAATCAAGTTCGTCTTCAATCCACTCAAATTAAAACCCTACTAATCAAAACACAAGGGTCAAATTAACCTCACGCTCACGAATGCGCAAAACATGAATACAAGCAATCAATATGACGTGTCAATACTAAATGTCATTCATAACTTCGTCATCGGCGCGTCACGCAGCCATTGTTAGGGCCAGAATCCATCAAAGCTGAACTGAGCGGAGTAGAGGTGTGTTTTAAACGATTCTTCCTTATTATTATGACATTATGTGACAGTTGTGCATATCTAACTGTCAATGATGACAAGATGACAGCTGTGATTACGTCTGTCTGGACTGAGTGTTGATGCCATGAATCCTTTTATGTTCTCGTTATTACCTATTATTTTTCTTTCTCTTAAAATTACAAACTATGTATGTATGTACTCTGCAATGGGGAAGATGCTGCCTTCTGTAATTCTGTAACATATTGTATGAGAAGAAACAGAGGAAGACCGAAGTGGAGATGTGGGCTGAGCCTAGCGGGGTGGCGATGTCACGCAGCGGTGACGACAAGAGATGAAAGGAGATGTGAGCTATGCCTTTAAATTCATCACAACAACCGTCTGATTTTATCGCTACTCTTATTCATTCTTTGACCAAAACATTCGACTCCAGTTGAACAATATTATGCTACCTTTTTGGTTCACAGTTTTTGCTTTTTCTATTTTCTATTTTTAAGGTGTTTTTACTAAAGTTTTTTTATTAATCGGTGTGATCCAAAATAAACGCGTTTCTATCTTTCTTTCCGTCAGACATCTTCGCTTTCAGCCCACATCTCTGAACAGTCTCAGTGGAGAACCTAGCTGAAAAACGTCACTTTTCGTCTCCCCTTCGGACATCTCCGAACATCACCGCTTTAGTGGCGTTTGGGCTTTATCGATATCTGCATAGCGGGGCCTTGACACGACGTATCACTATATTAAGGGTACTTATAGACGACGACGGTGAAAAACACAGTTATAGATATTTCGCCGCTGGATTGTAGAATTAGCCAAATTACAAAGCGCAATTCAATTAATTACTACCTATAACGACTATCAAACCATGGCTAAAAGTCACTTAGCCATCTCATCAAATGAAATTAATAAGAATTTGGAGGGAAACACTACAAAACAGGGTTTTTCAAACGGCCTGGCGATTTAACGGGCTGATTGTACGCTCCAACTGAAATAGATATAAAACATAGGGTGCTAACCTCATAAACCTCCCCCGTTGATAGTCGTCGGGTAGCAAATAAGGATGTTGCCAAGAAATGTAATGAGCTCTGATATCAACATCCAAAACCTATCTACTTATATTATAAAGAGGAAAGATTTGTTTATTTATTTGTTTATTTTTTTAATAGGCTCCTAAAACTACTAAAATGATTTGAAAAATTCTTTCATCATTATTAAAATTGACATAGGCTATAGAATATTTAAAAAAACAATTTGGGATCCTTACGAAAACTTCAATACCTACGGTAACCTAACGTATAGGTGTGTGTAAAAAATTATAATTAAACAAAAAATTATAACAAACCCGGGCAGATCGTTAGTTATGGCTATTTATATGTTCGTCAGAGGTATCAAAATTTTTGAGGATTTAGGAGGAATGACTTATTCACTGCAAAACTGACATTTATGGAATGTTATTACTCTGCATGTATTAAGTTAGAGGAACTTTTGTTCAACTCTGACGTTGTAGAAAGGAATAATAAATTTTTCAATATACTTATTTCAAATCAACAACATCACCAGCCTATAATAGTCCACTGCTGGACATAGGCCTCCCCTAATGAGCGCCATAGATGGCATTAATTATCATTTGGGGGTTAATTAAATATACTTATTTAATTCTAATAAATTAAACCTGGCGTTTTACTAACGTGTTCATTATGAGAGACAACACCTGCAGTTGACACAGTGTCAGTGGATTACCAAATACCCTGTTAATCGATATAATTATACTAGCATGAAACACGCCAGAATGCTGTTTAATTATTAATATGCAGGGATATATAGAATTGGTAAGCGGATTTTTTGAAAATTTTGCTATTTTTATGGATATAATATATAGCTAACTAGCGGTCCGCCCCGGCTTCGCACAGGTGTAACGAAAATTTAATTTTTCATACAAAACCTAATTTTTTTGATAATATTCTATAGCCTATGTTCATCACAAAAAATAAAAATATTACAATAGATTGTCCCAATTTTAGGTAATATTTTATTTGTCATGTAATATTTTATTGCAAACTAAAATTTCTCAAAACTCAAAATTTTAGTTTCCTGGAATAAAGAAAGATTCATTTATTTGGCACTATTAAAACAGGTAGGTACAAATCTTATACGGTTTGTAATTTTTAACATGAAATGAAGGAACAATGATCTAAAAATAAAATATTAATTAAATTAGAATTTAGTAAATGTGTCATAAATAACAAATAAGTAAAAGACTAATGAATTGAATTCAAAATAAAATAGAGTTCTTACACCAAATCCTTTAATCCAAATTAATTTATTAATCTCGTAAGGCGTCTCTGAAAACGCCGCTACGTTGAACACCTTTCACTGAGGCTTTTGTGAACCGACAACTTTTAACTTTATCGTGAACTTCTGGAGCCGTGAACTACTTTTCCTAAGTTTTGGTGTTAAGTAATAAAGGCACTCCATGTCTAAAAATTCCAATGCAATGTCTTACTAGCTTTTCCTTCGCGTCTTAACTCACGAGATACCTACTTGGATAAAAAATGGATTATTGAAACTTTCTCACCGTAAATAATTTTATAAATTACATAAAATAAATTAATAATGCTGTACAAATCCATTGGATGCTGTGTTAACACATATGTTTGTACACATAGCACAAGCTGTCAAAAATAGATAACTGCTTATGTAAAAGCTGAGCAGTTTATGACAGTTTTCTTTAATATTAAGTGTATGAAAATAATATTAATCTGTAGAATTACTAATCCGGGTTCCGCCTCGAGACTAACGTAACTAATACATATAACACAAACTCTACTTATCTAAGCAGATATATAAGATCTTATCCTAGTTATTTTCATCAAAAACTGTCAAAAATCGCTGGTGTGAGTTTCTTCCTATACCTTACTTTCCTCCAATTGAGTATCTTATCTTCAGAAATTCCATATCCTACATTTTCACAGAAAACTTTAAAAAATCGCGAGTGCCTATGAGCTCCGATAATTTTCCACCAATTGAGTAAACGCCCATCGACTACAAGGTATTAAAGTGAAACTTTTGCTGTATCACAACCAACGACAAGAAACTCCATCATTGTATTCACCAGCTAACAAACTTTGAATCTTAATGCGAATGAAATAAGGTTTATTGCAGATCGTGTGAGGATATCGTGGGGTTAGCGAGCGGTAATAGCTTCCGTAGTATGTCTGAATGGTGCTGACAGGAGCTTTATAAACTGTAGGGCAAGCACGGGCTTTCTTGTCTAAGGTAGAATAGAGAAAAATTACGTTACTTTGTCATCGAATGCGTAAATTATTGGAAATTAACTTCTTCAACTTCAATAATGTACGCAATGGTTGGCGATGGGATTTCATTATTGTCTATTCTACCCTAGATAACAATCCCCGTGCTTGGCCCACTGGTATGCAAACTGGGGTAGCTTTTTCTAGCTTAGTCAGTAATTGTCGGGTGGCGGAATGGCTGAAGAAATACCTTTTGGTAGATTATAGGTATACAACTTTAGGCTAGGCTACTTATAAAATCGCTAAACTATTATACCTAGCGTTTTTCTTTGGCTAAGAAAATGAAATTTCGTAGTAGCTACTCTTGATTTACTAAGAAACACCTCCATATTTTATTTCTGTTCGATTGTGTACCTTTAATGTATATTATTAAAAATATTGTTTTGTATTTGCAAAAATATATAGATCACTGGGGTCTGAACCAAAAAAAAATTATTTATTTTATATTATATTTACAATCTCAATTCTGAAATTACTATTTCCCTCAACATTTTCAACCTCGCCTCGACGAATGACCAAGCTAACTGCATTATTTAGGTAAAACATTGCGCCAGCTTTAAATTATTCAGTGAACGAAACGTGCTACAGCAAAATCAACATAAAACTGTTAGTGCCAAAACTAATTGTCCTTTACAGTTTACTGTCGACAATTTTATGACAGAAGGACGGACTTGGTCAAAGCGCTGTATTAAATTAATTACCACAGTGTAATAAAATGGAAGAGCACTATGGTTGCAACACGTTTTTATTTGGCTAAAACTTTCTGACCAAAGTATAAAAAATATGCGAATATCGAATCTTTCTTAAATCTGACAAAAATGGGACCAATCAGAAAGTGCAGTGAAAAAAATATAGCAGAAACGGTCAACAAACAAAATCAAATTGAAAGAATCGCATAACATTTATCCGAATCTGTAATTTCATCAAAGCTATAACAGTCATCTCTATAAGTAACTAGTTTGTAAAAGTTAAAAAAATTCTTCATCTTAATGAAAAATATCGGTTTTTACATGAACTAGTTTTCGAATTTCTGTGGGTTTCATACTATGTAAAATATTTTGGACAAAATATGTGTCATTCCTCCCCTCGTACAATACACCTTCTACAAATATTGGAGGAGCTTGGAGCTAGATGTTATGTGGATTATCCAGCATTATTCAAATTTTATCCCCTCTTCTATTCAATCTATTTTCTATCTACAATGCATTACCCATTTCAGCATGCATTACCTATACCTATAGCTCACAATTTCCATAATTTCGCTCAAACACCACGTCCCATACTCTCGCTAATTACCCAGACCGTCGTTCATGGAATATGCATCGCTTGTTTCATTCTCTCGAGTAACAAGCTAGGATAACATTCCTCTCTTTCTATCATAATGATTATTGCAGTTCCATCTCAATAATGAGATGAGAACAGTAAAGCGTGGTAAAAGAATTGCAACGGTAAAGTACATGAGTAGAGATGGGTAGATAACAGTCAAGTGTGGTAAAGGACTTGCAACGGTAAAGTATTGATGGGTCAATGTCAGGGTCGAGTATTATGGTTTGATGATGCCTCGTGAAGAGACAAAACTATGATAATTTTTTCCATTGTGTCTTTGGTGTGGTTTTTGTTGTGGTGGGTTTACGCGGAATTGTTATTAAATAATTTCATCCATATTTGAATCCAAGATATACATATATTGATTATGGTTGTATCGATTAAAATAAAAAGATTAAGAAAACTTCGGTCAGAGGGTAGAGCAGATTTGGGATCGTTTATAATTTTAACCGTTCGTCCATTCTTAAGTCATTTGAAACAGATATCTGGTGATTAGCATGATTTGATGTTTTCAATATTTCATGTCTACCTATCGCAGAAGTCACTGCGAGTTAGTTTTAATAAGCAGAAATAGAAAATATTCACGTATAAATGACTTTAGTGCTAATAACATGTAGTTTCAAAAGTTTTACTGTACCTATTGATACAAATATTTATGTTACTTACTAGTTTTTATTTTTGTCGTAATTACATAGTTTTTATAGTATCTTTATGGTCAATAACTATTAGTATAGTATTTATTGTAAGTATTTTGGGTGACATTTCATTGTGAGGCTTATTATTAACATAATAAAGCTAAATATGGTCGCTATGTGGTCTAATCATTTTCATTCGCTTCTATTATAATGAGGAAAGATTTGATTGTTTGTTTGGATTGAAAAGGCTCCGAAACTACTGTATCTATTTGAAAAATTATTTTACCATAAGAATTTTACATTATCCCTGATGAACAGACTATGGAATATTTTATTCAAGTAAGGGATCCCGAAGAAAACTTCAGTAATGTAACCAAACGTGTATATGTAAGTGTCAAAATTTTCAATTTTGAGAATGTTGGTTAAATACACGGTAGCCGGGAAATACCGTAAGCTTTTATTTACGACGAATACTTTGATATTATTACACTGCCCTAGCTCGGCCACATACCCAGGTCGTATCTGTGAAACACGTGACGTCACAGGCCGCTGCGTGAAGCCCTATAAACTCTAGAGGTGTGTAGATCCGGAGTCAAACGGCTCCTGGAGTCGTGTCCGCTCCTGGACTCGTGTGGATCCGCTCCGGCTTGTCGTTCGTGGCGTGTCTGCGGATACGTTGGCCGCGTCTTCGGTCTCGCTCCATGAAGTCGAATGAATGTAGCAGCGAGCGATTGGAGCTGTGTGGATCTGGCCTTTGATTCGGGTTCGGACGTGTTCGATAGACAGATCCAGTTCCATTTACGAGTAAACAACAAACTAGAACTACTACGGTAAAATTATACTTTATTATAATTTACTAGTATTTAGTATGAAGGTAAATCAACTGTAGTCTCTAAAAAAATTAAGTAATTATATACCTTAAAAAACTTATGCTAGTATTTTTCACAGATTAGATCAAACTAACAAACATGATGTCTTCCCATAAGGAAAGAATTGCTATGGTTTTACTAGTCATTCTTTCGATTCGTTACATCCACCGAAACAAACGTTTCCTACAAACAGACAGATACAATGGACATGTAGAAACTGTTATTAAAAGCGGATCCTAACCGATCCGCTGGATCCACTGGAACAAACTGATCTAATGGACTTGAAGGAAGCGAAACTGCAAGCGGATCCAAACGGATCCGCGGACACGACTCCGGGAAACGAGTCCGCACCCAACTGGAATCGGACCAGATCCGCTCCAGTCGTGGACACGTTTAGCGCATGTCTAATAAACTCATCCACCCATACCTACTTTACAAGAACGAATAATCCGCTTCACTGAAACTACTCTGTAACCAGTAAATAAGATGGGTAATAATCGAATGACACAATGACACATATCCAGGATTTTGGACACAATAATGCCCCTAGATCACTACAAAATATTTTCAAAAAGCCTTACTATAGCGAGTCCATTAAATTGAATTATTAGTCGATTGGCGTCAAAATTTGTACAGGGCACACACATACAAACGCAGACACAGGATTCACACTATGTACCCTTTTAGCACAAGATAAACTGACTTTTTTTCTGACCGTGATTTTCAAAAAAGCAAGTCTATTCAATGCAATGATCATAATTGGCGTGAACGCTCGTACAGAGCTCTTAATTTTCAGTTCTATGAAATCTGTGACGACTTTGATCTTCACAGGTACCTTACGTATCAGTCAGTCGCAGTTCTCGACTCACCCCACTGTGTATACACACGGTTCTAGAAACGATTCACCGTAGTGTACATACACGGTGATGTGCGACAAACAAATTGCGACTTAGGTACTGATACTATACGTACCTGCTAATTTACTAAAGCTGACAATAAGGCAGCAAGAAGCAATACAAATAAATATACCGAGACTCCTTTTTAGTATTACTTTATCCCAAAACCTCTAAAACTATGCAAGTCCTTTCTTGAATAGCTTTGAGTTGTGTCTTTACCTGCAATTTTTGTTTAATATTTTGAATGCAGTCAATTAACAGCATAAAACAGATTTTGAGATACACAGACGCATCCCCGTTAAAACAAGCATCCCGATTAGTCTATTTGTTTATTTTTTTTAATCATTGACCAGTTTCTATCAAGTATTGGATTGTCAAGTATTTGATGAAGTCCGTAGGTGGAAACACATGTACACGACGCGACGCGTCAAACATTTTCACCGGCTGGTATTCGCTGCTAATTTAGTACAGTCACCGATATAACTTAAATATATCTCTGTCTCTCTATCTTTTATTATCTTCCTAGTTAGTAATCCCATATCATTTGACGACCTCTGTGGCGCGGTGGGCGAAGGTCCGCCTGCGACGCAGGAGGTCGCGGGTTCGATTCCCGCCTCGGGGCAAATATTTGTATGATCTGCAGATATTTCATAGATAGTTCAGGGCGTTCTGGTCGTTTCTATGTATAATAAAAAAATTAATATAAAATATAATTATATATATTAATGTAATTATATTGTATTATATTATATCAGTCATCTAGTACCCATAACACAAGCTCTGCTTAGCTTGGGGCTAGATGATGCTGTGTGGATTGTCCGGCATTATTTATTTATATAAAACCACTAATATCCTGCTTCCTAGCTCAATATTCTGCACTGCGATCTATCCTCGTCGTCTTGGGAAGCTTTATTCTCTGTTATTTTTATTAACACTAAAATATATAATTTCCATCATGTCCATATAGACCTTTGCCCGGAAATGGAAATTTAATTTACCAATACAGAAAACTGAATTTGTTAATTACCGATCTACATAATCAGACGGTCTACTCGTTAGAGCCTTAATAAATACTAATTTTAATTGATTTTTGTCTATAAAATCACAGATTTGCAATTATTTTCTGGAACACCTAATTTAGTTAATAAACTCTAAGACTTAACAGACTTTTGTTAGATTTTTTATGGATTCAAACATTACCGATTACAATATTTGTATTTTAAGTACAGCAAAAACGTTTTTATTTTATTTTTTACGCTTTCTCGTAAAATAGCTTATCAGTTTACCTATTCGTTTCCTTTAAACATCAATGTTCTAACAATATTTATATTCAACTACCTACCTACTTATTATTATTTTAGCTATTTCTGTCCCAGTGCTAGACAAAGCCTTCCTACTTACATTAAATAAATGAGGTATATCAATGCCGAAGTGACATATCCCGCCAAAACGAGTGAATAAAACATGTATTGAAAATTAAAGCCACGAGAGCTTTTTACGAGAATTCATTTTATCGTGTGCTTTACCCCGAATAATTTATGTGTAGTGTACGTTGCCAAAACAAACCTGTTGACCAAGTTTTCAGCGCGAATGTACCGCACATATGCATGGATGCTGTTACAGTGAATACTAATTTAAATTGAAATTTCACAGCAATTGCAGTTGTGAAATGGCAGCTATTCTTGCATATTGGCTTAAATGAGTTCGATGTTATTTGATGTCCGATTTCAAATTAAATCATTGTCATCAAATCAATCATCAAAATTACGATTGGCCTGAATCGGCCCACTGTTGCGTGTGCCTTCTCTTGGTCGCTCATTCATCACTATAATGTACTACACACTATATCTCTACGTAAACGTATACCGAAGAACAATGTGACGAACTAACCAAAAAACGCAAACTCGTTGCTAAAAAAATTAATAACACTTATCCGTTATGTTTAAAACCTACAGCAAATAAGGGCTATTTTCATTTCTTTTCATTTCATCTCTCTGTAGGCAGTGAGTGTTATTGTTTGAGAGAAAAATATTTATGAAATTATTCTACGTACCCTAACACAACAAACACACACAATTTTAAGTTCAATTGCCATTGATTGTTTACCACATTCTGCAGTTAGCTAAACTGTTTGAATTGTAAAAAATAGTCTGAATAAATTCCTATTTTTCTTTGTTAATTAACGTATAATTAAACCAAATAAGATTTAAACGTGTGGTAAGAATGAATAATACATAATAAACTACGCGGTAGCTTTGTTATTTTATAACGTTAAACCAACATTTAATTAACCCAGAACATTTCAGTCTTTTAGTGCATGTGACATATTTGGTCAGCAATTTCATTCCCACCGCCAAAAACGGGTCAAAGTAAATTAATCGTTGCCACGCGTTTCACAGTAAATTTGGTAAAACATTTTATAGCATGTGTTTTCAAAAAGTCTACTTCCAGAAAGACTTCTAGTCGTTGTTGTCAACAGAATGAACTGTTTAATCTTAAAATTTTTATTAAACTATTCAAATTCTAATGGTATTATAGCTCCTTAACACGTTGATTGTTTTCTAAGCATAAACCACTAATGAAACAGTTTTACTACAAATAACAGAACCGTAACGTATAAACGTAACTTTATGTTGGTTAGCTAATATCGCCGTTTTCTGAAGGTCTTCGTTGTCTAACTTACAAAAAGCTAAGAAAAATGTCTTCATAACTTATAAGTACAAAAATTGAGAAGTAACTACCAAAAAGCATACATACCCAGGATGTCGGCGGGTATCTCGGAAACGGCGCAATCTGCTTGGTTGCGATATTGCTGGGAAGGTCGTGCTTGTGTCCTCTTTTGAGCTTTGCTTTTCTTCTCTCCCGCGATTTGGATCTCAGCATAAGAGCTGCCTGCATACTTGCCAGGTTTGTGGTAGCCGTGAGTGAGCTTTGAGGTAACCCAGAGGCTTGAGCGCGCGGGTTCTCCGCGGAAACGGTTTACGTAACCGTTACAATAACGGTTATTATACAATAGCGGTTATCACTTATTATTTTTACGCGATTTTAATAAATAGTTCTAATTGAACTAGCGATTTTTTTAAACTAACCTAAATAGACTTTTATTTACACATCAAACGTCGAACACCGTTAAAGTTTCATCACAGCTTTGATTACTATCGTTTATCTCACTTTGACGTTTTGGAATAGAATTAGATAGGCACAAGAAAGGCGAAAGACTAATTTTAAAGCTATTAAATTTTATTATTATTTTAGTGGTCGTTATCTTAAAGTACGATATGTTTTATGTGAAAGAGAATACTTTATGGAAGCAAGCGCAATTTGGCGTTATTAATTATTATTAAATATTTTTGTTTTCACTATTGTTCTTGTTTAACGTTTAACTTTTCACTCATGTCTCATTCCGCACGTCAAGTCGCAGTCTCTGGTACTTCGACACCTGCCATCGGACGCTGCTCTCCTTTCGGTATCGTAGTTTCATGGCCGGCCCACTTTTGTCACTTCGCTCGATAACACGACTTCCTCATACATGTTACTTTGTAATCTCAAACGAGGCGCACTTTAAAAGCAAACAATTAATAATGGCGGACAAATTAAGAGGAACGTCAAAAAAGGTGGCGTCAACGTTGCATTGTCTCACGTCATACACTTACATGCTTACATCGACTAGCGTTACAAAACATTAAATACGTACCAAATCCTACAGCTACACACGAACAATTACAATAATTACTTAGATCTATCCGTTACCATGCTTAAACTAAGTACATAGACACACCGAGTTACAACACCACAGGCAGGGTATACCTCGACGATTTCGCATGGCGAGTGTGGCTCGGAGACGGGTCGAGGGGGCGGCGGGGGGGCGGAGAGGAGAGACTCCCAGTGCTGGCAGGAGTAGGCGCGGACGCCGGTCGGCGCCGGGTGGAGCGGGTCCGGGCTCGGCGGCGCGGGCTGGCGGCCGTGCTGGCGCGCCTGTAAATAATACAATAATGCTTCGATAAAGAAGAGGATATTTGACATTAAACAGTGGGTGATTAAAAAAGAGCAAGCATAGCATCTTTCATAGATTAAATTCAAACATAAATTTTGAACA
>OZ007529.1:3010498-3036502 GCA_963931895.1 Eupithecia pulchellata | reverse complement strand
ACTAGGTCACCTGCGGCTGAGTCCAACGTGAACAAGCAGCGAGGAGCGCAAAATATGTCGGTGTCATCGTTCGAGTCAGCGATATTCAACGCGTACCCGGCTGCGGCGGACAACACCGCCGATACCTTGTGCTCCCCCCGCCCGCTCCCCGCGTCACCACGTGAGGGGCCGACACGCGCGCGCGCTCCTTCCCCCCGCGCGCGTACGCCGCCGTCGCTGCCACCGCCGCCGCCGCGAGTTGCCCCGCGCTAGCTGAGCGCCCGCGGCCTGCAACACGTCCTAAGCGACAGGAGAAAAAGAAGAAGCCCAGCGAACAACCTCGTAGTGCTGCGCCTGCGTTGGCTCACGGGAAGGGTTCTTGTGACTCGGAGGGCTACACCATGGTAGTTCGCAAGAGCCGTAAACCCGACAGTCGCAATCAGTGCGGCACTGGGCCGATCGACCTCAACTCTGGGTTCCGAGCGGAAGTACCTACCACCCAGCTCTACATCTCACGCGTCTCGTACACCGTGCAGGCGAAGGCTGTGGAGGAGTACATCCAGACGAAGACCAAATTTTCGCTTCGCGTCTAAAAGTTGGAATCTCGCCATAATGTGAGTTTCAATTCATTTATGGTGAGGGTTCCGACTAAACATCTTTCGACGTTCGTGAGTGCAGAGTTTTGGCCGACGGGTGTCAAGTTCCGACGGTTCACCGGCCGCCTGCAAGGGGACACCGCCGTGCATCGTCGACAGATGACACCCTGATGCGACACACACCGCCGTACCTATTGTGTAATTTTATGTAGTTAATAATAATATTATAAAGAGGAAAGATTTGATTGTTTGTATGTTTGTTTGTTTGTTTGAATTGAATAGGCTCCGAAACTACTGGACCGAGTTAAAAAATTCTTTCACCATTAGAATCCTTAATTTTCCGTGATGAACATAGGCTATATAATATTTTCAAAAAAGTTAGGGATCCGCATGAAAAATTCAATAATTGAACCGTGGGCTGTATATTCAACCTCTTTTTCTATTATGGCGCGTCAGAATAGAAAAAGAGGTTGTATAGCGCACGGTGCTCGCTTTTTCTCTACGGCCAGTGTCAGTTTTGGAATGTCGAGTCAATGTCATAAACCCCAATGCTGTTAAAAAAAGTAAAGATCCGTATGAAAACTGTGAAACCCATCGTTTTAGTGTGTATAATTTCTGAAATTTTTGTTTAATACCCGTGCGAAGCCGGGGCGTGCCGCTAGTAGTTAATAAGACTTTATATTTTTGTATGTATGTTAGTCTGTAAGGTATTTGTTGATATGGGCCCTAGAATAAGTTTTTTACCATCCATAACTGTTCTTATGTTGCCTGAAATAAATTATTATTATTATTATTATTATAGGCTGGTGATGAAGTCATGTTCCAAACTACTTTTGTCTGGAAAATGGAAAAAAGCCCCGGTACAAAGATAGTCCAAAATTCTCCGGCCATCTTGCCTAAGCCTGGCTTTAAACTTGTATGTAAGTTGGAACAACGTTACGTTGTTGCCTCCACTTCGAAACAAAGTTTCTTCTACTCATGTTTTACGCGGTGTGAATTTAAGATGTCCTTTGTGAACAATCTGCTTCTTTATTAGGAAAAGGTACTTTAGTACCTTGTCATACGAAAGAGTTCTTACTGAGGACATTAACGCGCTCAATTAAATAAATTTTAAAGTGACATGGTTCTAAAATGTATTATATTGTAACCATGGACTGTGTTTTCATTTGTCAATCTCGAGTCAGATATTTTCAGAATTCTGATAGCTGAACATATTTTTATTTTCTAAATAATCTTGTTCTTGCTAAAATTTTCTTTGTACGACGCACCGAAGATAAAACGCAGCTACTTTCCGGTTCTAACGTATGTACAATACTTGTGACAAGACCTCATTTCCTTTGAATTATTTTTACTGAACTGAACGCTTTTGATCAAAGGCCCACAAATCGATAAAGACAATTTCACACTGGCGACGGCGATGAAGCAATATTTTAGGAACCCGAGCTTTATCGATGCGAGGTTTCTGGATCTCAGAGCTGTTAGGTTAAAATTCCGAAGTGTGTGTGAATAACCATCAGCTTGATAAAAGATTATTTCATCGTACGAAAGGAAGTGTGCACTGGCTAGTAACCCCCGCAATTTAATGCAGAAGTAAATTTGACAACTATTTCCATTGACTGATATTCTTTTAAAACGTATACACCTGGGACTTGTAGTACGATCGGCAAGACACTAACTAGGCCTTATATCAAGTAACTAAAACTAGGAGAAGTTCAATTGAGAGCACTTACACGTTAGAAGTAGCTTCCGCAAGTCAATTTCCGGAAAGTTACAGCTAGAGAATACTTTGCATGCTACTTGCAAGGTGTCGAAATAGAATAGAGTCAGTTGACCATCCTATTGTCTTGTTTTGAATTGGTGTGGAATAAATCAGATACAGCAGAGCAGCAGCGTCCCCTGAAGAACAAAACCACTGAACTGCGATCCCGCATGCCCAGCGTAGGGACTATAACCCAAATGATAAATAATGCCATCTATGGCGATCATTGGGGAGGCCTATGTCCAGCAGTAAACTGTTATAGGCTTATGATGAAATCAGTTACGTCCAAACATGCTCGTGCCTGTCTCAAATACATGACGTTCCGTTTAATTACGTGTTTAATTGAGTTAATTTATGTTTTTCAGTGAGTAATTCTTTCATTCAATTTTTTCTGCTCCTTTTTCTAATTCTGAGCCTAAATAAAATGTAGCAAATGTGCTTCTGTTGAAATAAATTCACTCCACTCCATGAAACATCTCATAGGTTATGATGACATTATAATATTTTATGAAAGTTTTGAAAATAAAGTGTCATTTCCACTCCCATCATAACGAAATAATACCACTAACCTATAAAAGTCATAATATAATATCTGTCGTTGAGGAAAATGGGAATGTCATGTAATATCATGCCTCTGTTGGCATTGCTTCTGTCCCGAAATTGCTCTGGAGGATTATTGCACTCTGATTTTTCCGTAAATACAATCTCTTAAGGTACATATTTCTCAAACATCTTTGCTTGGGCATGGTGATACACCAGTCTATATAATAGATGATTTAAAAAAAATGGTAAAACTTCACAATAATTTTACATTGAAATAACCAAATTCGCAAGAGTATTTACTATTGAAACAATTGAGCTAATTGTAGCCTGTTGCAAATAAACTACAGGTCGCTCAACTGATCCATATCAACTCCCACCGCGCCACAGAGGTTGTCAAAAATTATATCTTAGTACTTGTCTTGATTTATTTTATAAGTATTTACTCTATTCAATAATCTCTGATGAATCAGATACAATTCAAATGCAGCTCAGACCGTGGTTTTATATTTCAAGTCAGCCTCCGCAATCTCCCATTTTCTTTCTACTCTCTAAGGATATTAAACTTGAGAAAAGTATTATGCCTAAACCCTAAATCATGATCTATACACAACTGGACAATCCGCACAGCATCATATAGCCACAAGTAGCTTATGGTTGGCTTTATTGCATAGAAAAAACCTTTTTGGTAAAAATTAGAATGCAAAATTCGTATCTAGCGTAAAAGTGGGTAGGTAAAATTTAATGTCGACTTGAACTCTCTTTATGTTCTTTTTGTGCGCGGCATCGCAGGGACACTGTATTATTAGATTCTGTACAAGTGGATTAGGTGAGATTTAAGGCTTTCATCCGTTTGCCTCAACTGACCGTTATTTCCAGACTTTAATCATGGAAAGCTAAATTAATTCACTTTACAGCTCTCATAAAGTAAAGAACATTATAGGTAGGCCAATTAACATATTTTGAGTTAGTTTAAAATACAACAACATTAAATGTGCGCTAAACTGATTTTCTTTTTTCCAGGTATTTCGCCAGTGATGTGTGTGTAAAATAAAATAATACAGATGAAATAGAAATAATTATTTTATTGTAAAGTAAATCGTGTTTAAAATGCTCTGAGAGCGGAGCGCGTTGTTTTGCGTGTTTCTCGGTCGGCGTCAAAACGCGTACTGCGACGAAACAGCGATGGCTAGGCCTGAAGTTGTGCGATGAGCCGGAAGACGAGGAGATGGACGAGCCCAGCGCCGCCAAGCGGCCGTCTGTGCTGACCATCGACCGCGCCGCCTTCCTTCTCCTGAGGGTCAAGAGGGCTTTCAAGAAGAAGCGCCAGCAAAGGAAAGAGAAGAAGTAAGTGTTTTAAATTCTATTTTGATTTTAGGTCCATATACACTCATAGATCCAAATTCTGATCTCGATCTCGACCTATCCTTGCCATTCTCGGCCGATCGGGAAAAATATCTGAGAACAGTGGGAGGAAAACTCAGTAGCAGTTAAATGTAACGTGTTCTAAAACCTTATTTCTTAAATTTATAACTTATGCTAAGAGACGATATTTGTTATTCCTATACTCTAGTTTATTTGAATCAACATTATGTTTTAAGTCCTACTTTGAAAAACGAATACATAGTTTAAAACGTGTACCTAAGAGCAATGCGAGTACTTCAATTTATGATTAGCACTGTGTATTTTTATTGTTTATTCGAACATTTCTTATTAATTTTATTAGGTAACGATGTGTCACAAAGCATCACAAAGTTCTTGAAAATTTCGCTATTGTTTTGACGAGAACATGTTTCGTCCGACAACTTGAAAATTTGTTCTCGTACATGTCTTCGGCCTTCAAAAGATTCGTTTATCCCGAACCTAATTTCATTTGTTTTATTTGATCATTTGTTTGGGACTGAAAAAGAATAATCTTCCGAAACAAAAAACAGATGACAATCACATCTTTTGATTAAAAGGAATACCTTATTATGGCTTTATACTACCTCTACACGATTGGCGTGTGTCATAAAATCAAAATCAAAATCAAAGTGCTTTATTTCTTTTAGACCTTACAGGACTCTTGGACACGTCACAAATTACAAGTTGCTTAAATAATAAAAATGGGAAATAAAGTGATAACTTTGATTCATTGTTCACTTCAATCTTTTTAAGGTAAAGTAAAGAAGCGAACAAGAAACCTTTACCTTGTTAGCTTGTTAGTTTTCGTTTTTTCATATCATGAAGAGTTAGAAGCACAAAGTGAGTACAGGTGAATAATAATAAGTGTTAAATGCGTGAGTTTAAAGAACATCATTAACCCAACAAAATGCATATAGCTTGATTTTATTACGGAATGTGATCAGTCAATCACATCCCACGTGGAACCTAAATAAAAGAACAGGCCCTAACATCTCGTAGAAAATCTCCATTGTTCACGACATCAGCGTAATTAGTACTCGGACAATCAAGCGAGCTTCATCAGGCCTGATTACCTGAAGATAATCTAGCTGGATGTAAATGAAGGCATCTGTAACATCGTCACGTCCTCGCTTTACAGATCACGATCTCAGCAGATCTGTTTTACGAGAATATTGATATGTATGACGTCCGTTGCCCTTTAGCTTTTACAACTGTTTTATGGGACACGTGCGAGCGCGCAATGTTTGAGTCACTGCAGAAGTGGGCTAAAGATGGCTTCATTAAAACTCGGCCGGTACACAAGCTCCTTTATGTGGCTTTCAACTTATTTTATGATACATTTTTCCTACGGCTTTGTACGCGCAATACACGAAGATTAACAAGTGTTACTGCACGGATCGTGGAATATTAAACATCTATCTACGAACTTAAACAAAAAAAATTGTTCACAATTTTTTTAATATGCACAGTGCATATTTGCTTATCACTTACGTGAAGCACCGCCACCACTAACTCAGTTCGTTTTAATTCCTGAAAATATCATATATTTTATTTTCACAAATACTGATTGATAGGTAGATATAAAAATAATCGTTTTCTGTCTGAATGCTATGGGTTGAAAGCACTTGGAATGATCTGCGACGGGTCGATGTAGGTACCATTTTCCATTTTGCGGACCGGTATTGAGTGTTTCCGGACACCGAACTACACTCGTCAAGCGATTTCTCGTTAATTTTAGATAGATCTATGGTATATTCGGGAATCGTTGAAGTATAGGAATATACCTGATGAATTTTAAAATTTCTTTTGATGTATGGAAGGTAGGTAGTTACTATTTGAAAAAAATATACATCGATCGAAACTAACGTTGATTATTACAGGTACTTTAACTGATAGAAACAGGATATCAAATAAAAATCAAGAGACGAAAACTTTAATTTCAAAGTTTACAAAGCATTATTAACAGTAGTTGCAGGTGGTTCGACGTTCAACTCATCATTATTGTGAATTATTTCAGTTTTCTTCTCAATAGTACTGGTCAAATCCTTCTTGACCGAAGCTCCTTCCACATTCAAGGGTGTAATCACTTTATCACCGACTTTTAGGATCTCAGCTTTCGACACTGGCTTAGCAGCTGTCGTTGTCATTGTCATTAGCTTAGGGAAAAAAGTTTGCATTCTTGTGATCTGTTTGGCAGAGTCCATGTTAGCCATGTCCTTACGCTTCGGGAAAAGGAAGATCTCCATTGCCTTTGGTCGCATCGGGATCATGCTCGGCTGGTTCAGTAGCTTTTGGAAGGGGAACGGGAACTTCGGCAGGGATGGTTTCTTCATGTTGTTTATAGTCATAGGAGTACGACTTGGAGCGTTTAGTTCGAAGAATACTGTGTTTTCTTCGATCTGCTCGTGAGAGTCACAGCAGTGGAGAGTAGGATCTTTGAAGAGGTCGTTGTTTTTGAGGATCTTGTTGATGATCTCAGCAGGGTTACTGAGGAAGGATGTGGACTCTTTTGAGCTTTTGTTATTGCAAGGGCAGGGCTCTCTCTCTTTGGAGTGAGAACGTGTGGCAGTGGATGACGAAGACATGATGGATTTCGATGAGTCATCTGCAAATGCAATCATGAAGAATAGGTCTATATTATATAATATACACATAATCATCATTGAGTTTGACAGAGCTTGTAAGCTCTGTGAAGCTTGACACAGCAAGAGAAGTTCCCATAATGTTTTATGGGAACGAGATGACATAGGTACTTAATTTATTAAGTCATACTTATTTAACAGAAAACATTCAGACAGGATTCAAACCACCAATCTGCCATCCTGAAGGGAACCTAAAATCGCTTAACCACAGAGATTAAATTAGCAATTAAATTTCAGTCTTGATTGAATTTTGCATTTTAATTGACCATAAGAGCAACTGCGCTTCCTGAAACTGGCATGAAAAATCAAAAATTTGTTACCTGGATGTTTGCCATTTAAGTAGAAAGAAATCTCCATTTTGCCGAGGTTCACGAGAGAGTTTGTGATGGTGGGTGCGGTCTTCACAAATTTGCTGTTGGAGCATCTGGCGGTGGCCAGGCAAAAGACCACGGAGGTGAAGGTTAGAAATATATTCTTTAACAAAAAAATTATGTGATTGGTATTCAAGTCAGAGTTCAATTCAGTCAAAAATAATTAATATATAGTGTACATGGTTCCCTTTTGCCTAGGGAGCTGTTCAATAGCGTAAAGGTAGAAACATGATAAAAGGTAAATCTATTGCTACAACCCGATATAAAATCGAGTTATAGGTCATTGTTCTAGTATGGGAAACTTGTTTCTTTTTATTATATTATTATACATTTTAATATATTAATCATTTACATTCAGAACAACGACTGTGTACATAAGTAAACCGTTTTCAAAAATAATTTTCATGGAGAAAAATATTCAAAGAACCAGACAGTCGTCCATAATGCGAAAGTATATTGTTGCCCACGACCTAGTTTTCTTTTAAAAAGTGGACGAAAACGCTCGACATTCCTCAATGAGCTTCGTTAGGGTCTAACTAAATGTGCAAACAAATATTATGAATTTTTCTTTTTACATTTGGAATGGAAAAGCAACCTAGGGCAGGGTTTTTATTTACTTCAACAGAAGGGAAACCTAAAAAGATCTACGGAAAAACTAAAGTGCGATAGAAGTTGATTTTTATTTAAAACGTGGGTATGGCTTAATACCTACACCACTTTTATAAGAAATACCTTAGAAATAACAAAGTAATAAAGTAACAAATAAAGAGTTGGGTTTTTTGAGCATTTATATAAAAAGAAAATCTCGCTTCCATAAAAAAGTTTCCGTATGCAAATTGTTACAAAAACTTCCCAAGTTAATGTTCCAAAATACGGAATTCCAGATTAAAGTGTAAGCAAGTTTAGTATTTATTTGCTTACCATTTTCAGCTCTTCCAATGTACGATTGAATCGCCAAATCAAATTGTAACGTTTCACAATTTCGATTTCGGGCTTTATTGCTTTTCGTTTTATGATCGCTACCTATCGGGAATTTAAATCGTAGCTTGGAAATTACGATTCCAAATCTAGATATTTTCCACTTTAAATTCCGTCCTTGGTTAGAAACTTAAGTTAAGATATCGGAAAAATGACTGATGTTTAGATCTTTATGATTTTCTGTCAAACATGTAGATATCTCTTTTTCAATTTATGAATTTTCTATTTTTAATATCTTTCTTTCGTGTTGCCTATATTTCAGAATTATAGAAATCATAAAATGGGATAGTGTGTTAGGTACCCACGATGTGGTATAGTGGGTACATAACCCTATACCGTTTTATGATTTCTGACGTACAAGAATGTTCTCGAACAGATTCGCTAGTGCTTTCATTAGCTTATCAATGTATGTACAAGAATATTCACATCTCCAATTCGAACAGATTTGTCAGTGCTATCATTTGCTTATCAAACTAGTCAAGTACTCGTACCTATTCAATTCGAACTCAATTAACACACGTATAATAATATATTTGTTGCCGTGGGAATAATTTATGTTTATCAATTATATATAGGTTATCGGTGAAGAAGAAGTAACTCAAGAATAATAATGTGTGTCAATTGAACTGCGTGAGGAATTGCTTTCGATTGGACACGATAAACAAAATATCAAGATCATCTTTCAAGTTTTTAATGAAAGGTTTCGCTCTTTTATGATTTTATTTATATGTACACAGTTCTTTTATTTTAGAGTTCGTGCCTCTAGTGTTCTAGAAATGAAAGCGATTCTCTTGATCACTTTTTATTTATTATTACTTCATTGCTTTCTTCAGAGTACAGAGTACGAAAATAATAGAGGTGGCACTTTATCTTGTGATAAGATAATCTTGTTTCTGTTTTCCTGCTTCATTTAAAAGTCAATATATGTATATATAAAAGTTAAGTTTCGGTAGCCTCAGTATGGCTATAAAATAAGCCAAATTTGGAACTAATCAATTGATTGAATTTTTTTATGTTTTTTGTAGTGAAGATTTTTTCGAGTGGGGCACGTTTTATCACAAATAACACCTTATTAGGTATATTAATACTTGGCAAACGTTTTGTGAAAACTAATACGGCGCAAACGATCATTTACGAGCCAATTACGTGAGAAAAGCCCGTAGCTGTGTTATAAATAACCTATGAAAAGCATTGAAAATCGTGATACAAAAAGAGCACTCTATAAATAGTTTATAACAATCATTGTAACAAAGTGCAGGTGCATGTTTCATACCACATTAGGCATGACGTTGAGTGCACGAATGCCTTCAGATTTAACGAGCTTCCAAAGTGTCGCTATAATGCTATTTCGGTGCATATCGCTCGTGCATTGTTGCAATAAAATGTTAAATTGCATTTATTTTAAGAGATTTCGAACTCTTGTAGTTTCCTGCTTTATTTGCAGCGCTGTCGTAATATGGACTTCGTATTAGCTGTTTTGGTGCGTTCGTTGCTATTCTATTCCTAGTTTTATGCTCTATGACAAAAATAATAAGCCATCAGCTTGTTATTTGTATAGGCTATATGGATCTTTCGTTCAGTCTGTTTGCTGATCGCTTTGTTTTTGTCAATTGATACTGCTGTCGTTCATGCCAAATATTGACACAATAAGTTGTAAAGTTCATACATAATGAAGGGATACCTTTTTCAGCTTATTTCGGTCTCAGAGAATTTGCGACATTATTATCATATACATTCTATAGACTTAAGCCGCGTTGACACTATCAGAGTCTGATCGGACCGAGTGGACTAGGATACCTACTCGGACGTAACCCGGATTGTAGCAACCCTTAATCAACGGCTGAGTGCGCTCGGATTATAGGTTGCCACAATCCGAGCTGCGTCCGAGTAGGTATCCGCCTCCACTCGGTCCGAGCAGACTCTGATCTTGTCAACTCGGCTTTAGTTAGAGGAACGTTCTTTTGTTTTAGGGGTTATCCTATGTGTACGGTTTCTGTGAGGCCAACAGCATTAATAATTCTGCGACAAAAAATCTTCGGGCTAGTGAGCAGATATTGGTTAACGAAGCATTTATGGAGCAGAAAGATGTATTGCTAGATATGGTGAGTGATGTCTTAATGGAGCTGTCATTTTTGACAGCTGTTACGCACTTGCGTAAAATCTCTTTCGATCGACCGGTCGGGGCGTAATGTACCTACCGTGTTACACAGCGATTCACTTGGCGTAACTTATCATGCCCACAGAAAATGGTATATTAAGTCCCGTAACACCTAGTACATACCTCATGGGCTCTGTTACCGCGCTGTCAAGGCATTTTTCCATACTAATACAACAGATAACATATTGATATTACTACTTATTCACATCTAGTGAAAAAGATGTAAACAGTAAAAGCCTTCCTGATTTATGTATATAATGTTCTTATAGCTAGAGTTGAAACTAAAAGAGGTGCGTGACAAGAAGAAGAAGAGGTCCAGTGGTAAATTGGAAAACTTAGTTACGGGGGACCCCGGGGGCGATACGGCTAGGAGCGCAGAGTTGAAGCTGACAGCCAATGGCATTAGTGCGGTGGGAGAGATAGAGGGCCGGCTCAGTTTTGGTAGATCAGGTAAATTAACTTACTATAGTTTTAAAGCAGGTATCTATATTTGTAACTTCGGTCCAGAAACCGTGTTCCGAACAGCGGTCCTTCCCGGCCTCGATAATTAACAAAAATTCCAAAAATTTTTTTTTTAACTTATGAGACGTCTGGTTACATTATTGAAGACTTAATACGGATCTTTAATTTGATTGAAAATATTCTATAGCCTTTGTTGATGAGAGTTATTGTACGGTTCCAATGGTGAAAGCATTTTACAAATCAGTCCAGTAGTTTTGGAGCCTATTCAATCCAACAATGAAACCATTCCTCTTTATAATATTAGTATATATATATTATATATATCATATGCCCAGCGTGGGGATTATGGGCAATAACTCCCAAATGATAAATGCCATCTATGGCGCTTATTATGGGAGGCCTATGTCCAGCAGTGGACTATGATGGAGGCTGGTGATGATGATGATGATGATGATAGATAATAACCGAGTCCATTATCTAGCCTCAAGTAAAGCAGAGCTTGTGTTATGTATACTAGATGACTGATATACTTAATAGAATACATTACATATCTATGTAAGTGTGTGTGAGATTATGTTTATTACTAATAAATTCTCATAAAGAGCCTGTGTGTTGTTGGCTTCGGGCCCACACATGCCTCTGAAAGCACCGGGTCATTATATGGCCCGTGGTCATGTAAATGAGATACAATAGGTAATTATAATGTTTTTGCCGTGTGTTGCCGGCATAGAATTTCACCACCCCAACTCTTCCCGTGGGTGTCGTAAGAGGCGACTAAGGGAAACACACCGGGGGGCGGGCAGCAGCGCCTTCCGCAGAATAACTACACCGAACTGCGATCCCCAACCCGCATGCCCAGCGTGGGGATTATGGGCAATAACCCCCACATAATGATGCCATCCATGGCGCTCATTAGGGGAGGCCTATGTTCAGCAGTGGACTATAATATTATAGGCTGGTGACGATGGTGATGAATTATAATGTTGGACAATCCACACAGCATCACCTAGCCTCAAGTACACCAGAGCTTGTGTTATGGGTGCTAGATGACTGATATACTTAATAGCATACATTACATAGATATAAATTTTTATTTTTATTAATTCTCCTTAAGGACTTCTATGCTCTTGGCTACCACCCCACGCATGCCTATCACGACTGCGGTTCTATATGGTCCATAGAACTTCATCTCTACATAGGCACATAGTTAAGAGGGGCAAAAAGCCTTTATAATTGTTTTTTTGCAATTTTTTAAAAAAATTGAAAAAATTACAATTATCTAACTAAACAAAACCTAGTATTTACAATTGAAACAATTGAGCTAATTGCAGACTGTTGCGAACAAACTACAGGTAGCTCAACTGATTCATATCATAATTAAGTGCTTCATCATCATCAGCCTATGTTAGTCCACTGTTGGACATAGACCTCCCCTAATGAGCGCCATAGCGCCCTGTCTTCGGCTTGTCGCATCCAGCATCTGCCAGCAGTCTTTCGCAGGTCGTCATCCCACCTGGCCGGAGGGCGTCCTACACTACGTTTACCGAGTCGCGGTCTCCACTCAAGAACACGTTTACCCCAGCGGTTATCGGTTCTTCGCGAAATATGGCCGGCCCACTGCCACTTCAGTTGGCTAATTCTCTGAGCTATGTCGATGACTTTAGTTCTCTGTCGGATGAATTGGTTACGAATCCTATCCTTCAGAGAAACTCCGAGCATAGCTCTTTCCATAGCGCGCTGAGCGACTTTGAACTGGTGGACCAACCCTATCGTGAGTGTCCACGTCTCAGCTCCGTAGGTCATGACTGGTAGGACGCACTGATTAAAAACTTTCGTTTTCAAACATTGCGGTATGGATGACGAGAAGACTCGACGTAATTTTCCGAACGCTGCCCAGCCTAGCTGGATCCTCCTCTTGGCTTCCTTCTCGAAATTGTTTTTACCCAACTGCAAAATCTGCCCGAGGTAAGTGTACTCAGAAACAATTTCGAGAAGGTGGCCATGTACGATCACCGGTCTTGGATCAATGTGGGCATTGATCATGACTTTGGTTTTATCCAAATTCATGCCAAGACCGATACATCGGGAGGCTGAAGCTAGACTGTCCAGCATCCGGTTCAGCTCCTCTAGCGACTCCGCCATTAAGACTATGTCATCAGCGAATCGCAGGTGTGAGATGTAGTCGCCGTTTATGTTGATGCCCTTGTCTTTCCAGTCCAGCGTCTTAAACATATCTTCCAACGCGCTCGTGAACAGTTTCGGGGATATGACATCCCCCTGCCTCACTCCTCTGCGCAGTTGGATCGGTTTAGTCTGCTGGTCCTGTACTCGGACACTCATCGTAGCGGCTTCGTAGAGACATCTCAGCACCTCGATATAACGATAGTGTACTTGGCATCGCTGTAAGGATTGTAGAACAGCCCAGGTTTCAACGGAGTCAAAGGCCTTCTCATAGTCCACAAAAGCCAGACACAAGGGCTGATTATACTCTTCGGACTTCTGTATAATCTGCCTCACTGTGTGAATGTGGTCTATGGTACCATATCCTCCGCGAAACCCAGCCTGCTCCGGTGGCTGAAACTCGTCGAGTCTCCTGGCGAGACGGTTCGATATAACTCGTGAGAAAAGCTTATAGACGTGACTTAGGAGCGAGATGGTCTATAATTTTTAAGAAGGGTTTTATCTCCCTTCTTAAAAAAGAGCACCACCAAACTCCCACTCCACGCCTTTGGAGTTCTCCCACTGTGAAGGACGGCGTTGAAGAGGCTCTGTAACACCTGTATAACAGGGTATCCTCCAGCTTTCAAAAGCTCTGATGTTATTCCGTCCTCACCGGGGGCTTTTCCATTTTTAAGCTGCCTCAGAGCTAACACGATCTCGTCTTGACTGATGTCTGGCAGTTCGTCGGTATAGTGGCGTATCAAGTGGCTCTAGAATCGTGGTCGTCTCGTTGGGAACGGGGAGCATGTGCAGCGTATAAACGGCCATAAAAGTCCTCTATCTCGGCCGATATCTCCGGCTTCGACAATACGGTCCTTCCGTCGTGCGTTGAAAGCTTCGTCAGGTGGCTCCTTCCAAGCTGCTGAGTGAATACTTTGGACCCTCGGTTTCGCTCTATCGCCTCTTCGATGAGGCGTGTATTGGAGCTCCGAAGGTCGCGTCGTACCATCTTCGCAATTCGCTTGTTCAGGTCTGACCTCTCTGACGAAGTCGCTTGGGTGGTTTCCCGTCTTTTTGTCATCAGCCCAAGAGTCTCATCCGAGAGTTTGGACTTCTTACCAGTACGCTGCTTTTTGCAAAACTTGATGCCCTCGTCCCTCAGCGTTTCTACCAGATTGTGTAGGGTCTCGTCAGCGTCATCAGTGGGTTCCAAGGCAGCGAATCTATCCCCGAGAAGCTGCTGAAAATTCTCGGTGCCCGCCATGATTTGGGTTGGGTTCGGTCGGAGCGTGGACTTCATCAGACGGTTTCTTTCAAGCTTCAAATTTATATTCAGAGAGCCTCGAAGGAGTCGGTGATCAGATCCGGTATTGAACCTGTTGATCACTGAGACATCTCTGAATATATGCTTGCTATCCGTCATGATGAAGTCGATCTCATTTTTTGTCACAGAATCGGGACTCCGCCATGTCCACTTCCTTTGGGGCTGTTTCTTAAAGAAAGAGTTCATTAAAAACAGCCCCTCTTTCTCGAGGAAGTTGACGAGCATTTGTCCCCTGTGATTTCGAACACCAAAACCATGCGGGCCTATTCGGGATTCGTTGCCGTTCTGGGTTCCCACCTTGCCGTTAAAGTCCCCCATAACAACGTTGAAGTGAGCCTTGGTGGTGTGATGTAAGGCTTTGGATATGTCTTCGTACATATCCTCCACTTCATCATCCGAGTGTGCCGAGGTCGGTGCGTAGACCTGAATGACCTTCAAGCTGTAGCGCTTAGACAGCCGAAGGATCAGGTACGCTACCCTGGTCGACACACTGGAGATTTCTTCGACGTTGTTAGAGAGGGCCTTATTGACGAGGAAACCTACGCCACCCTGGGATGTTATCACCCTCGCGAAAGTACCCAACTAACACTTAGGCGCTAAGACAAGAGCTATATTAGATGTATAAGAGCGCTAACCAGATCTTACAGTTATTAATAAGTGTTACTATTTGGAGTTAGAGCGCACTATAACTCCTCTATACCCCCGAATTGGGCACACTTTTATATCGCCTTGGGTTATTTAATGGCTGTACAACAGAGTTACAGATTTGGTTTAGAGGTATAATAGAGCTATTAGAGAGCTATAATAGCGAAAACTGAAACTACAAGAGATAAAAACGCGATAAATAAGCGGAAGTTAAGTCCTTTAGTGGTACAATAGATTAATATAGCGTTTATTAACTCTTTGGGTGCTTTGAGGGCTGCAAATAGGTGACTACTAACTCTTTAAGGGGAACAACAGAACTACAACGTCACTCACTATGTCTTTAGGTGGAATGAGGGTGGCAAATGGGTGATTATTAACGCTCTGAGCTCCAAAAGGTATCTATAAGAGCTATAAGGTTCTTAAATGTTAACATCACGATATTCTTTTTTTATCAACAGAATAATTACTTCTAGTTTTGTGTGCGTAAAATTTTTAGATATTTATTAATCCAAAAGGGCGCCTCGTTTGTGAAACTGAAATGAAATCGTTTAGTTCCAACTTATTGACTACAGGAGAGGTTGATTTTTCACTGCGAACGTAAGTACATTGTGATTAAGTATATGTATTATTAACAAATTATTCAAGCGCCCGATGACTAATGTCTCTTTACTGAAAATAAACAATGTATTAGATATGGAGTAACATAAAAGTTTTCGAAGAATCGAATAAAACATTGTTTATTCCAGTTTAAAGTATCGTGCTAGTCGTAATTAATACACATAATGAAGCATAAGTAAAATACTTTATATAAATCATAGTTGCTTCTGTTTTTATAACCTTAGTCAGATCAATTCGCAACCTTTAAATGGTGGGCAAACAAATTTAGGGATCCGTAGTACTGTCTGTCCGTAGCTTTTTGAGTGACATTCATTACACTTCTATTTTACAGTAACGCGAAAGTAACGCATACTGCTACTTTAAAACCACTCAAAAATAAGAAAAAGGTCCTTTATATTATGTTTATGTTTAAAATTTATCAATTATTTAGAAATCAGATATAGATTTCTGTGTTAGGCTTATAAGTACTTATGATAGGATGCCGGCATAGGAGATTCAATTTTATGTATATATTTTATTCACTGTATCTTTTCTCTCTCCTCTCATTCATCTCCTTCATCCTCCTTCATCTCCTCTTTTCAGTGACGTCATGAAATAACTTGTATTTTAATTTCAGAATGCCGTACACAACAATTGTACAAACTATAGAAAAAGGAAAATATGTGCTGTGTACTGCATGCTCCATCGGATCCATGGAAACATAATAATAGTACTAAAATGGCCTAAATGCAATGCGTTAAAACTTGTAAAATCTACAAACACCTTACTACAACTTGATGGGCGACGAATAAAGTGTCAAGTAAAAATAAGAAATATTTCAACTTATGCAGAAGCTGAACGCGAATTAGATTTTTTGTTATAACGATATGAAAACGTGTAAAACTTGACAAAAAAAAACAAAGAGAAAGATGATGTTGATAAAGGACTTGATAAGTCGGAAGGCGGCCTCTGCAAAAGAGACCTACTAGTACAAGCTGTAGGTCTGATTGTGAATGATATGATACAAATTAATAACCTCTTGATCTTGACTATATTTTTATTGATTTATTACTATAAATCTTGATGATAAGCTGAATTTCATGAATCTTTATCAGATAATTTTTTTGCTTTATAGTTTTTAAATGACAAATATAAGGATTCAGTGTGATAAATAAATATATTTGAATATGATTCATTTAAAGAAAAACTAAGTTAATTTACTTTGTAAAAAAGAATAAAAGAAATGTGATTGAAATATTGTGTTTAATTTGATTTATTATTTAGAAAATTATGTACGGGACCCAGATTGACATTTTCGCAGAAAACTCCCGCTTGACTACTTCTAGTACCTACTATCACTTCGCCATTGCTCTGATATCAACAAGTGAACAAATAAGGGTTACAGAAGAGGTATTGAGATCTATTACTCTACCTAAACCTATACAGAAGTGACATTAGGCACTAGAAGTTCTATGATAGCGAAAAATGTTCCCACTGTTACAACTTTAAGTAATATAAGAGAGTATTGTACCTCTTTAGGTATTTGGTGCTATAATAACCATTGTATAAGTAATTATTGCTTTTGTACAACTTTTAGTTCTTGGCAAGAGTTCGTTAGCGCTTGCATAGCACTTTGGGGGGTTGTAGTCAGTGCTTACTTCTTATTTAGATTCTATGGTTGTAAGATTCACTTACAGCTATAAAACAAGATGCTTAGCCTGTATTATAGCGTTACAAATTGCTGCTGTATGTCTTTAACCTTTAAACTCATCTTGTTATTACCCTTAAAACTATGCTGTATAGCTCACAGTGGAATATTTTGTTAGACTACACTCTTATGTTGCCAAAAGTTGTTATTGCTGCTGCTATAGCACCTTTATATCACGTTAAGGTCTAAAATAAGCTCTAATTGACGCCAAATTGTTTGTTGGGTAGAGAAGATGGCCCGAGTCTAAGGTTACAGTGTCCTCCCCCTCTCTACGGACTTCACATAACCCTAGAACATGCCATTTAATGTTCTCTAGCTCCACTTCCAACTGCGCTAGATGGTGATCAAGCTTCAGAGTGCGTCCGTTAAATGTTGCCAGGGTCAGTGTGTGTGGGGTGTGGTAGCCTAATGTAGCCCGGAGATTCCTAGCACCCCCTGCCCCGCCGTTACCGTGGCTGCTACCATGGCCAGGAATAGCGAGGCGGCCGGGAACTGGGGGCCATTTTGTGGCGGTTCTTATCATTGGGGGTAATTGCCCATAATCCCCACGCTGGGCATGCGGGTTGGGGATCGCAGTTTCGTGGAGTAGTTCTGCAGAGGGCGCTGCTGCCCGCCCCCCGGTGTGTTTCCCTTAGTCGCCTCTTACGACACCCACGGGATGAGTTGGGGTGGTGAAATTCTATATTATGCCGTCACCACACGGCACTTAGCAATTAAGTGCTTAAGTTATTGTAATTAAGTGATGTAATTGGTTAATCTGGCAAATAGGGAAGTGGTATCTCGAGTAGTGGACGTCGTCCTTTTAAACTTTCTTCATCTTCAATATACTAAGATCACTATTATCGGAATATACAGGTTGATTTTTGAGAAGGAAGTATTAGGTAAAAAGATTATAACTTAACTTGAACTAATAGTAAGCACCTACAGGAATTGGCTAACGTTGTGGGCTATTTTTATATCAATAGTAATAATGTCTTTTAATTAGTAATAAAATAAAGCATAGCAGTAGAAAATAGAAAAACACTTAGGTACCTAATAAGATTAAAAAAATTATTCGCTTGGATCATCTATAGAAGTATATGGATTTTAAATGGATGTAAATGTCAACATAAAAACTTAATTAATTATGATTTCAAACAAATAAGGTCGTTCCACGTTCCCAGCATAATTTCATTAATAATAAATCCCTCTAAATCCCTTTATAACATTAACTCTTCAATGTCATTCAAACGTTCCTACGCATTTCAAAGCGGTATTGAAAGGGAAACAAGTTTAGAAATTATTGAGCTCTGTAAACAGTGTTTTATCATAATTTATAATTTTTAGCAACATTTTAAATTTATTCTTTTTTAATTACAAAAATATAAATAAAATGCATCAATGTCGTTGTTAAGTTTGGGATGGGCTAATTCAATAATTTCTATTATCAAGGCATTACTTGATAGGTACCTAGTTTAAAAATTGATCTACATAAAAATATCGTTTAGGATTTAGTTCACTGAATATTATTCTGAGGTAAATAACCTCCTGACAAAAACGACATCGCAACGCAACGTCATGCATTGCTACTTTATTTAAGTTGCAGGAATGATTTTCAAATAGTTTACGCATTCGATGACAAACTAACGTAATTTAGTCTATTCCACCATAGACAACAAACCCCCTGGCTAAACACCTGGCTGGATGTATTTAAAAAAAAAACATCGCGACATAAACAACAGAATGTCGCAAATGCGAATAACTTTCCTTTCGACTTTATCAGATCTCACACACCTCTGTTTCAGGGAAAAGTAACTTGAAAATGATTGCGGCAGGAATATCGAATATCGGCAAGTCCAATATAGATCTAGCAGTGGAGAATGGAAATGTTTATATTCCAGGATTTAGCAACCTGTTTTTAGGTGAGAGCATAGATTATACTTTACTCCGTAACCACCTATTCCCATCAAGTAGGTGGACAGTAGGATCGGTGTTGTAAATCCTCAACATCTTCGAGGATCCTACTATGCACCTTATGAGCACACTTTTCGAAAACACAAACATAGCTTTCAGCTGAATAATAACTACGAATTTCTCGACACACATGCTACACGAACAATCATAAGTTACAATAACACATTAAACTCTGTTGATTACAAAGAAAACAATACGAAAATTGGGTCACAAATAGTTTTTTCAGCGTCCAGGAAAAACAACTTTATGAATACTGCTTTATTATGGAAATCGTGAACATTTTACTCTAGCAAACAGAAAAGAGGGAAAAAGTCTGTTTTTCTGTCACTTATCTACTAATTTGATGGGGTAGTTTACTTATAGTTGTGCTCTACAAAAAGGGACTCGTACCTATATTATTTTGAGTGGATGCTAGCGGATTCGCAACTACCTCGAAATATTTACAACTTTCAATGTTCCGTCATGCTGAGGGTTTTTTTAAGAAAGCTGTCTAAGTCTGTCTACTGTCCACTAAAACCTGCTAGATAGAATGACTAACATTATAAATCACGATGCTTCAACTCTCGTGAGACGTAGGGAAATTTTCCTGTTGGGATTGATGCATCTAACGTGAGAAGATAGGAAAAGTCAAGAGAAGTTAGAACAATTGCATCAGACATTGGGAATAACATCTGATAGAAACTACCCTATTTAACAAAAGGCGTATAATTTTATATGGAGATTATGGGCAATAACCCCCAAATGATGAATGATGCCATCTATGGCACTCATTTGGGGAGGCCTAGAGGTCCATTATAGGGATTAGGATAGGGATTAGGGACTATTATAGGCTGATGATGATGATGTATAATTATATTGTAAAAAATATTTTTGTATTCAGTATTTTTATTTCAAACATATGATATTTGCAGTAGGTAATACAGGAGATTTTAAAGAGAGTTTCAAACATGCACCCTACTGGGACAAGTCAATTTAGATAAATAAATAAATAAATAAATAATGCTGGACAAAGTTTATCTTTTTTAAGATGAATGGATGTTTGTAACCACTTTAAGACGGCAACAAGCTGCATCGTCTAGTCCATTCTTAAAAGAAATACAAACTTAAATTTATTTGTGAATCAGCATTCAAATCGAAACAGCGGCCTCCATTTAAAATAACAGACTCTGGTAACGCTGAGTTTATTGAATTCTTGCGGCAATTCAAAAACAAACTTTCCCCGAACCTTCCTTTGGTATGCTAATAGAGAACAGCCGTTATAAAGCTCAGCCAGTTAGAACAGAGTAAGAATAAAAGAAGTCTCCACCCTCAGTTATGTAATTTTTAGCAATCTTAATAAGCGAATATTCTCTATAACATCTACTAACTTTTTCTACGTTAGTATTATGTAGGGTTATTGGTAATTCATTGCGTGAACGGCATGTTCTGTCAATCAAAACGAACTCGTTCATGAAGACACACCATTCTTTCAATTGTTATAGAAGTGATGATATTAGTAAGAGTTCCCTCCTTTCTAATTGTTCATTACGTATTTGAAACTTAGCTTGAAGAAGTCCTGCGTTGAATTTATAAGTGAGCGAGTGTCCGCTGACTCCCAGCCAGACTGATGCCACTCAAACGATCTTTCATAGATGTAGTGGTGATGGTTGGAATAAAAAATGGAGAGGGAGATCGGTCCTTAGTAATTTGAGTTTCAGATTTTGTAGAGGAGGTGATTTACATAACATTTTTGGAGCAAGATCTGACGTCTTCACGAACGCATTCGTGATTATGCGCAGAAACCGCAGTTCACAGAATATAAGTGATTTACCTTTACCTCGGTAAATTCTGTGCTTTAAACGATAGCTGCGAATCTTTTGTACATAATTACAAATCATACTGACTTAACTTAAATATTGTTAGACAATATGATATGTTTCTCACTCTGAGATTTTGTTGTCATAGTGAAACGATTGTTCTGAGTTAAAAAAGTTTGTTTTGGCTGGTTTTTATTTACTTTGTGAGTATAACAGATTAAATTGTCGTTGTTAACTAGGTTTGATAAGTTTTCTTCTAAATAATCAGGTTTGACGGATATTGGATGAAATTTTGAAGAACAAGAGCTTTTGAGGTTGAAGCTTTGCGTTCTCATTATCCAATCAGCTTTTTCAGACAATTGTTTAAGCTTGTTTGTATTATCCATTATTACCCCTTAACTACCTACCCGCGGTCTCACAGACACCAGCGATAATATTTTTGTGAATTACGAAGTGTGTGCGCATTGTTACATATCGTGCGTCTATGTACCTTTTCCCCGTTACCCGCAGTACCGCGCCTGCGCTTGTCGAGGTCATAAGTGCGCGCGTTTACTTTTGGTGAGTAAAAAAACTTTTGTCAGCGGTCTGAGCGACCGCGGGTAGGTAGTTAAGTGACTTTTTTCATTAAGCATTTTTTATTGTTTTAGTGCAAAATGGCTACTGATGATCAAAATATTGTGCCCTGGTTGGAGGGAAGATTCGGAACTGCGTATAGAGAACCCTAAACTCCTAAGAAAGTTTGATTATATCGAGCATTTCAGCTAAAAGCTACATGCTGCAACTTTCTCTTCGTCGGGTATTGCAGTTCAACGCGGAACCGCTTCCTGCGGCTATTGGAAGTGATGCTGGTGCAGATAGGAAACTTGGAAACTCGCAGGACCTGCACTGTTTGTGACCCTAAATAGAAACACAAGACCCAATACTTGTGTTTTCATTGAGAAACCAATGATACGCAAACATGTTGTGTATTTTTACTGCCGCTAAAACTGTAAAGTTCATGACATGCAATTTTTAAAAAATAACTCTTTTAACATTGATATTAGTGTATAGTTTTATTAGTTAATTCCTGAATTTATAGAAATTAGTAAAGAGAAGTCCGTGATTTACGTTATTTTTGTTATAGATCTCATTTTCTTAATATGTTGAATTTTTATGTTATATCTCAGGTCTTAGAAGAAATTTTAGTTTAGTGAATAAACAATGTTGATTTTTTATATTTTTGTCACATTAATTTATTTAAAAAACTCATTTAAATATAAGTTTTATTTCAAATTATCTTCCACTGCCATAGATTTCTTTTACTGGAGCCAGATATCGCCGACGTCGCACATACCGCGGGTAGGTAGTTGTGTGACTAAAATAGAGGGTAGGTAGCTAAGGGTTAGTATTTTTATACACAAATCGATACCTACATAACTAAGGAACCTAACCTACCTTTTAAACATACACTGCCGTTTATGAGGAGGGACTCCTTGAAGGGATCTGAAACAACCTTTTTCAAAAACTATCCGCTATCAATTGTTTTCGACAATCAAATTAAAACGGAGACTGCAGATTGGTTGAAACGCTATTGATAATAAATTAACTATTTATTTCCTTACAGGCACCAACTGCATCAATCACATAATAGGTGCTCTGGGTAACACAGACAAAAAGACTGAACCAGACAGCAGAAGGATCGTTCCTGGTATTTTAAAACATGTTAATGCTACTGAGAATCTAGCCAATACTAAAATCAATATGAAATTGCTAAATACAGGTATTTTAACACCAGGAAATGAAACACAAGTTATACGCAATGAAACAAAAGTTCACAGAACTGAATCTCAATCTAATGCTCATGTAGAGACTACTCTATTTGAAACGACTGCTGAAAACATCACATTGGTAAATACAGAACCGACAACAGTCAATTCTGCGGATGGGTCTAAAGCTACTTAATCTTTAAGAAATAAATAATTTAAGATATCGTATTTGTTTTATTTACTTCAATGTATTTAAATGTTTAATATCACTTATGGACTGTACATGCCCGACTACCCGACTAAGCTATTGACGACCCCGCGAAAGGAACGCCAACATCGTTTATAAAATATAGATTATACATACTTATATAGGTAGGTTCTTATTTATACATGTTTAAATTTCAGTTTATGAAGAATTAATGTTGTAGTAATATTGTTCTGTCAAGTGATGAATTGACAGACCTTGCTGTTCGCAAAAAAACCTACCATTTACCCAAACCCAAATCTGTAGTTGCCAAGGTGCTGAGAGACCTAAATAAATTGAATTGAAACAAATGAATTTCTTCGTTGTGTTTCCGTTCAAAGATTGTGTAAAAATAGCTCTTGCAATTACCAATTAACACACATTAGCGAGGAAATCGTAGACATAATTGGCCTTTGACTAATCACTCTATTAGACCAGGCATGCAACAACCGTGTCTAGTTCCCTATCATTTACAGAGCAAAGAAAGAGTTACCGAGGATTTATTTTACGTCTGTCTGAGTTTAAGGACCAACACAGACGGACGTCTAGACTTGCAGTTGGGAAGTTCACGAACCTTTTGTAACATTTACTGCGTTCCGGCGATGTAATCCGTACCATGACATCTGACGTTATGCTACAACTGGTTATAATAAGTTATGTCAAAATCTCTTGACATAACCCATGAACTCTCTCTCCCATATTGCTGGCATGAAGCACATTATTGGTTTTATTTGAGTTTTGTTGTGGTACATTTGTATGTACCAAAACACACAGATAGAAGCACCAATTGGTTGCAAAATGTTGGTTTATTACATACATTTTTTAGAATATTATTGTAGTTGTTTTCGATATGAGCTGTCAAAGACAGCGATAATGAGAAAAATAATGATTATAATAATTTTTCTATTGATTTTTATCGAAGGTAAAATCAATAGAAAAATAAAAATAATTATATTGAACCTGGACAATCCATACAGTACCATCTAGTCCGAAAGCTAAGCAGGTTCGGTATAGGTTTTAAAAGATGGATACCAATATCAAATCAAATCATTTAAGTGCCGAATACATTATTATAGAGGTACATGTCAGATCTAATAACTTCAGTAGTGTCAATGTATTCAACCCGCATTGCATCAACTAGGGAAGAGAATCAAATAGTAAAAAGTAGTAGGTAATCGATAAGAATAATATTCATCGACAACACATAATATTTAACTTACACTTGGGGTTATCTCTGAGAAATATCACAGTTTTTTTTTATCAGGGGTGTGTTGTGAACTGACCTATGTTCTAAACCTATCCAAATAGTTATATATACTTACTATTGCCCGCGGCTTTGCTTGTGAAATATAAGGATAAAACGTAGATTTTTGAAACGGAGTTTTTCTATCCGCTATTAAAATTTAACATTGTATTAAGTATTAGCCATTATAATATAAAATTTAAAATTTAACCTCGTATTAAGTGACATATAAAAAACAAAAAATGTGGGTATCCCCATCTTAAACTTGAACTTTTCCTTTTTCAACCTCCTATTTACCTGCATCCTGAATATACCGTTTCGCTATAATGTACCAAGTACACACTGAATAGTACCATCTGAGTGTACCAATACCGCGTACAGTTGGAAACGGGGTTCATTTATCAAAGAAAGGCTGACGGCAGCGTGTCGTATGTGTATAATCAGCCTTACGGTGTTGTTATGTAAATGCGACCATGCAAAGAACGTGAAAATGTAGGTTTGCTTCTTATTAATAAAAATGTTAAACCTGGCTTCAGAAACGTACGTATGAATGCTGTTTGCATATCCAGGTGAGACAATGATACTAATATCGAGAGAAGATAGGTCGCTCTAGTATGATTGAAAATAACGCTTATTCTACAGGCTTATTATTTCTAGATTTAGTGTGGATTAAAATATTATTTTACTATCTATCGTTTTAGTTCCTTATTTAGTGAATGAAGTACTGAATGTATGTATAAAACATGCTATTTAGTATTAATCGAAAAAAAAAAAATGCAACCATCGTCAACCAATATAGAGATTTTTTGAGTTTTATGAAATCTGTCATTCTTTATTTATCTAAGAAAATTCACAGCTCTGAAGACGAAATCCGCCAAACTTATCCTAAAACATAAAAAAATACGTATTTAAACCGGGTTTATCACACAGAGGGCTGGATAAACCCGGCTTAAAACTTCAGTAGTAACATCCATGAGACGTGAGCAGAGAAATCTGCGTAGGTGTTGAAAAAAATATTGTGCTCCTCGACAGTCCTACTCGAGTCTTTCGGAGAATAAGTTTATGAGGTTTTATATTTTCTTTTCAGTATAAAGTGAGTGGGTGATTAGGTGATTACCTTTATGTTCACTTTATGTGTAAATAAGTTTACATTTGTTGTACAATAAATATTGGTTTGAGTTTTATCGAGAATGTAACTGGGTTTTCGAAGGAGATATAATTTGTTATAAGACATTTGTGAAATTGTTGGCTGTGTATTTGATTGGACTCTTTCTAATGGCATACAAGATGCTTTTATTTTTGTACTAGGATTATTCTTATCATCCGCTTCATATGTCCTAGCTAGTGCATGGGATTGCGGAAGAAATGCAAGATATATATTTTAGAGCTAATCTAACAAGAGAATCCTGCTTGAAATGCCCCATTGTTTTTATTATTATTTACTTTTATTTTAGGAACCAGAAAAATATACAACCAACGGAATCTCTTTAATGTTATTTATTTAAAGGAAAACCAGAAGCTTATAATTAAAGAATTAATAGTAATTTATACATACCATGCAGCCTAATTAAGGTTTTCACGGTTAAGTTAACAGATTAAACAAAGATGACAATGAGCATGTTAATTAAGACAGGTTTCAGGTCAGGTCTTTATATAATTAAAGAATCCTCTACCATTACACTGTTTTCAAGAAAAAAATC